>OY992877.1:167898840-168193840 GCA_963921405.1 Cepaea hortensis | reverse complement strand
AGAATGACAGTAAAGTATACGTTAGGCTTTGTAAGAACCGTTAAATGTCATTAAGGGACTACTGGAAAATTTGGTGTTAGGACCATAATGCCGGCGACCAAGGGGCATCGGAACAAGGGAGATAATGTCAGTATTGTGCCAACTGCGTTTACTTCCACAAAGAAACCCCTGTTACCCATTTTATGTAGTCGCGCGTCAACCCCCCCCCCCCCCCCCCCCCAATATGAGACACGTTTATGGTGAATATCTCTCTCTATCTCTCACACACACACACACACACACACACACACACACACACACACACACACGCGCGCACGATCAACCGTGCTGGTAACATTGCAGTTTTTTTTAAAGGACGTCACAATCGATCCCAGCATTTATTATATTATTGTGATGTCTAGGCAATGTTACGATCGGCAGTTTGCAATTATAGAAGAATGATGAGAACATCGTGGAGAGATAGAACTGCAATGAAGATATCTTGAAAGAAGTTAACTCACACAGAGAGCCGGTAGTCGCATCACAAGAAGCCCACATATTCTAGGCACCGCATGAGAATGGGAAGAAAGCTGGTGTGTATATCTTCACGAAGGGGAAGCTGGAGTGGAGAAGAAAAGGTGCTGGACAGTTCGACACATGACATCATGGTATGGAGGAAAATCAGTATCAGAATCGATTAGCTGCACCATAGACATAAGGCTGTGGACAGACATAGAGATCAACGACACAGGGTACGGACCATAAGATACCTGCAATTGATGTATGATGGGCAACGCTTACACCATTCTGAAAATCAACGCAACGCGATCATTTCAAACCGCCTGCAACTGACTTCAAACCCCGGGATGTCGGGATTGTGAATTTGCGTTCACTACCCCAGGCCACAGACGCCGACCGTGAAAATAAATAATGTACCAATACCAACAGCAGCACGTCCACACTGAGTGAACACCAGCGGGGTGGTTGAGCCAGTGCTCTAGAAGCTAATAATAATATTAATAACTACATATACACGTTACACAAGGAAAACAATATGAATCAAATAATGTTTACTTACTGTAAGAAAACTGTGGTAGATGATCGCCCATTTTCGGCATGAGGTCGCACTTCTATTGGAGTTATGCACGTCAAAGTTTTGGCACCCAATCTGTTTATGATCGCCACTTGAACCAGCACTGCAATAGACAAGATCAGCTTGAGTTGAAAGCATTGCCTTGCAAGACAGTGTCATTTCACCACAGAAATGCAGTGCGTCCATTTAGCGCTAGTCGGCTGTCGACTACGATGTTCCAACAAGTCTACAGCAGTCACTACCTGTGCAACAATCACGTTTGCTACAGCCGTGTCTGTGAAGGGCCGGCGCGGGCCGCGGACAGACGCCGAAATGTGACGCCTACCAGCGACCTGCTTATTTGCCCTTGTTTTATTCGTCCTGTTCAAACGAGAATGCTGAAATGCTGAAACTAACTCCTTCGATAGCAAGTGGGAGGGGCAGGAGAACAGTGGCGCCAGAGAGAGGGCCAGAGAGACGGCTACATACAGGGAAATACCTGAGATTATTGGGCAAGTCTGAAGACTTATCTCAACGATACATTTATCCACACATGCATAAATGGGGCAATGTGGCCTGTTGAGTCATGCGAAAGGTAATGGAACGAGCCAGAAAGACGACAGCCGCCTTCATCATTATCATCAGGTGTCATCCAGCGTAGGCGTTCATACATTATCACACACATCGATCCTGATGTCCAGAATCAATTTTATTGATGGGATTTATGCCATGGCCACAGACATCCAACATCCAGGACCGTGAGGTAGATTTTCTCAGTATGAAGCAGCTCTTCGAAATGCCGCCCCTTAAATGTTTTTTTTTTTTTTCTTCTTTTCGAAATGCTGGCCCTTAAAGATTTGTAATTATTGAATGGTTTAAATATGAATTTTGATTTCGCTGCTTGTGCCGCCCCCTTACTGTGTCGCCTGCTGCGGCCGCCTCTCTGTATCATAGCATGGAACGGCCCTGCCAACATCATTCACCGCTATCTCTTTCTATTTGTTCTACCATAAGCTTTCCAGTCGTGATGTTTTCCAATGGCCCTCGGCGTTTTATATGACCATATATAGATCTTTTTCTGTGGGGCGGTCTGCCGAAAGCGGCGCACGGAGCACGAACTCCGTAGCTCCAGTGACGACTTCCCCAAGTTTCAAAGTAAATTACACTCTTGAAATAAAAGACTAAGATAAGAAACGAACCCATGAACTCCGGAACGCGAGGCAGGCAGCAAAAACACGGCAACATGGAGACACTAATAAATCTGGGTCGACCCAGAAATATGTTGTCAGGACAAAATCCTGCCTGTTGTGGGAAACAGCTCATACACAAGCACAAGTGTACAGGCAGGTGGGTTGGTAAGCCACCATACCGCTCATACTGAGTTATAAAATCAATATAACAAAACAAACATGCAGTGAGACAGAGAGAACAGACAGGTGATGATTTGGTGTACAACAGTTATGGCTCTTCACCGTTCGAACGACGACTATTAAATGTGTCCTGTCTGTATTATAAATATTATACAGGTTACACAATACTACACACCTTGATAGTTGTTTGTGGCCAGTCCAGCGGGCAGCTGAAAGTTAATCACGTGTTTCATGCCATAGTAGACAACCCGCTGGCTGTTCTCAGACTCATCCAGGCTGTAGCTGACTTCATAACGTAATGGGAAGTGCTGAAAAAATAACATAATACGTGTACATTAAATATCAACACTGTTGTCTGCTCCAGGTACAAGTAGTTTGGCGGCAGGAGCTGGCAAAACTACATGTCCTAGAACGCCGGACTCTCCTTCAGGAGACCCGGGTTCGACCCCTCGGTAAGGTGTGGGATTTTTTTCTGTCGGAGGCAAGAAGAAAGTCCTAACATGCACAGTTCGTTGCGACTGCACTAGCCAGGCGGCCTAAATTCCTCAGGCTCAAAGACCCCTCTGCCATACACCGCAAGGTACTATACTGACAGTAAATGACAGTGACAGTGACAGATGCGATAGGGCACATGTGTCAAACTCAAGGCCCGCGGGCCACATCAGGCCCGGCGTACAATCATATCAGGCCCGAGAGGTCTCAACCGACGTGCAAATATATTCGGCCCGAGAGAGAATTTTAGGCAAAAATATTTTTAATGGCGATAGGGTCATCACAGTAAGCCTAGATGCACGGAGGAATCGGTGGACTGTCTGCTCTTCTGCTTTGGGAGCCGTGGTATCGTAGTAGCTAGATACGCCTATCTGTTGCGGGAGCCGTGGTAGCGTAGTAGATACGCCTATCTGTTGGATGAGCCGTGATAATGTAGTGGCTAGATACGCCTATCTGTTGGGGGAGCCGTGGTAGCGTAGTTGCTAGATACGCCTATCTGTTGGGGGAGCCGTGGTAGCGTGGTGGCTAGATACGCCTATCTGTTGGGGGAGCCGTGGTAGCGTAGTTGCTAGATACGCCTATCTGTTGGGGGAGCCGTTATAAGGTAGTGGCTAGATAAGCCTATCTGTTGGGGGAGCCGTGATAAGGTAGTGGCTAGATACGCCTATCTGTTGGGGGAGCCGTTATAAGGTAGTGGCTAGATACGCCTATCTGTTGGGGGAGCCGTGGTAGCGTAGTTGCTAGATACGCCTATCTGTTGGGGGAGCCGTGATAAGGTAGTGGCTAGATAAGCCTATCTGTTGGGGGAGCCGTGATAAGGTAGTGGCTAGATAAGCCTATCTGTTGGGGGAGCCGTGATAAGGTAGTGGCTAGATACGCCTATCTGTTGGGGGAGCCGTGATAAGGTAGTGGCTAGATACGCCTATCTGTTGGGGGAGCCGTGATAAGGTAGTGGCTAGATAAGCCTATCTGTTGGGGGAGCCGTGATAAGGTAGTGGCTAGATAAGCCTATCTGTTGGGGGAGCCGTGATAAGGTAGTGGCTAGATACGCCTATCTGTTGGGGGAGCCGTGATAAGGTAGTGGCTAGATATGCCTATCTGTTGGGGGAGCCGTGATAAGGTAGTGGCTAGATACGCCTATCTATTGAGGGAGCCGTGATAAGGTAGTGGCTAGATACGCCTATCTGTTGGGGGAGCCGTGGTAGCGTTGTGGCTAGACACGCCTATCTGTTGGGGGGGGGGGGAGCCGTGGTAGCGTTGTGGCTAGATACGCCTAGCTGTTGGGGGGGGGGGGGAGAGCCGTGGTAGCGTTGTGGCTAGATACGCCTATCGGTCCGGTGGTCATGGGTTAGATCCGCAGTTGGTGCATTCGGATGTTTTAAAGCATTGACCTGAGCTCCTAGGTCGACCTAATTTAACATGGCTACAGAGAATGCCGTGGCAAGTTAAGACGGAGTGTGTGATATTGGCCATAACATCCGTTGGCTTACTGGTCTTGATAAATATTGGTCTATATAAACATTGGTCTGGCAGCGTTTGCCCGACACACCTTATGCGTCTAAAAGGGTTCTTCGTTTACATTCCTCTGTTGGCGGACGACGAACGCAAGCATCGAACCCTCATCAGACAGCGCTCATAGCATTATCGCCATAGCCCTCTCTATCAACTACACTATGTCATAGGAGTATGAAATGAGGAGTTAACGCCGTTTTATATATATATATATATATATATATATATATATATATATATATATATATATATATATGTGTGTGTGTGTGTGTGTGTGTGTGTGTGGAAAGTAAGAGAGGGGGAGAGAGATACCCCCCCCCCCACACACACACACACATATACACACACACATACAGAGAGAGAGAGAGAGAGAGAGAACGAACGAACCAACGAACGAACATATTTTATTTTCAAAGGGTAACAAATTGGGCACGCAGGCCCGTCTTACATTTGGCCCTTCTAATCACTCATCTTTCTTTCATCAAGAGAGAGAGAGAGAGAGAGAGAGAGAGAGAGAGAGAGAGAGAGAGAGAGAGAGAGAGAGAGAGAGAGAGAGAGAGAGAGAGAGAGAGAGAGAGAGAGAGAGACCGACAGAGTGGGGAAGTGCACGTAACCGATATCAGCCATGAAAGCTTGGGAACACGGTAGAGAATGATCTATTTCAAATGTCCAACTTCATGTGGAAATATTTCCTTCACGAAGACTACAAGAGAACCACATTGTCTTAAACAAAACTCCATCACGCCGACAAGCCAAGATTGTGCTGAGGTCACGAACACGCGAAAGTGGAGATGGGACGCAGGGGTCAGAGACCGTGTGGTGAAGGGTCAGGACAAGCCTAGATGTATCATATCACACATTCTGTTCTGGCAACATTAGAACAGGCGCTCACCTCTGCCGTAGTGGATACTAGTACACAGTTTTATATCCCTCTTTATTACAGTAATAACTGCATAATCAAAAACAAAACCATACACCCATAGAAGTTTCAGAGACGTGGTTTTGTAGAAATGACAAAATGAGTAATCTAACTGTTGTTTAAAGATACTAAGACATAAAGACAACTTATTACAAACATAAGAAAGAGGTAAGCATGACTGCTGGCCACATTATGAAAAGACAAAAATAAGAACATATTGTGACAACTGGAAATATTTGTGAAAAGAAAGACGGAAGATAGAAGGTGACAATTATTTGAGTTTTGGGTTATGTCATGAAAGAAAGACTGTCAGTAGTGAACTGATACAAACTGTTGTAGATCGAAGATATTTAAAAAAAAGCATGGTCGCCCACGGCAGTCGGCAAGGCACCTGATGATGAATAACTGATTGAAAGGTTATGCACAAAGTTGTACCTGAGCTCTGTGCTGTTCAACTGCATACGTAAAGTTGCCGACCTGTCTTATGCAATGACAATGAAAGGGTTGATATAGCTCCTAGGTCGGCAGCCTGTTCTACTACTAGGCGCCTACACTTTATAGGTGACGAAAGGTGGGGAGGCCTCTAGTTTTACGAGTTAGTTATGAATATGTTGTATAAGTGGTCGTGGACAGATAATAATGGCGGTCGGTCGTTGTGGGGAGTCGAGTTGCTGCGGTAGCGGTTTCTAAAAACACCACAACAGTGTCATTCGGGGCTAGTAAAAGAATTATTGCATGTTTCATATATCCAGTGTTAACATATAGCAGTGGGTCCTTGACAATGAGTAAACCAGCAACAACACACAAAAATCCCCTAAAGTCTCGAAGATGTGGTTTTATAGAAGAATGCTGAAAATCCTTTGGACAGTTAAAATGAGTAATCTGTATATGTTGGAAGAGTCTAATACATAAAAACAACTTATCACAAAACATCAGAAAGAGGAAGCCATCAGTTTTGGCCACATTTTGAGGGGGGGGGGGGAATGGAAACAAAAACACTGGAACAGCACAGGAATTCATACATTCTGACTATCCTTGATCTGCAAAACTGCATGTCCCAGGCATGTAGGCACCAAAAGCCTTTTGGTGGCTACCAAATGGAAAACTGCTTGGCTAGCAAATTCATTAGGTGGAAAATATGAATCGAAAGTTCATTTTGTGGGCTCATCAAAGCCCAAAATTTGCAGACCTAGCCCTTCTGGTCTCCTAAGGTGCATGTGGTGAACATGAGATTCAGTTTACGGAAATTAGGCTAAGCAACCATGTGCATAACGTGATGATTCCTTTTGTGAGCCCTGTGCCAGAGCGCCATGTTTCAGCTCTACGCTTATGAAAGCCTCCTTAGATGGTGGGAAAAGCACGTGGTCTGCCACTGCCTTCCCTTGAGGGCTGACCGGCATCTATGGGGCTGTTGGTGTATCTCCAGTGGGTAGAAGGACGAAGATTAAGTTTAAAGTGTTTGACCGTGGAACGTCATATTAAATACCCCAGAAGGCTAACCCGGTTACCAAACGCCCTAAGCAGTCGGATGTTAGGCCGAAAGGGCTCACATTTCGTAGATCTGCTGTAAAACGATACAACGGAAATAGAAAACAAACAAAAATAATATATTGCAAACGAAGAAACATCTGCAAGTACAGAGATTCGAAAACATGACCCATATGGCTGGAGGCAAATGTGCTAAAAAAAAATTATTTTTAAGTTCTCTACAGCAGTATCTTTTCTGATGACGCTTGCCATAATGAATAACTTTCATTGGGCACGGATACCTCCATAAGTGCTCCAGTCTCCATCCATAGATCACACGAGGAGAATCACAGCACAGTGCACGAACGCGATGTCGACAGTCACCAAGTGACACTTGATTATACATATTTATTATTGTGCGTTGATTTTCTGATGTTGAAAGTTACACAGGCAGCGGCAAATGCGGCTTGCTCTTTTCAATTCCCAAGTGCCAAGTTATTTTTAAAGTACCCACGAGTTCTGCAAACTTTTTCGCACTAATCAGAGACGACTAGATGTTGGATCCACTAATCCAGTTATCCGGATGTAAAATTCCATCTTTTCTCGGTCTGTGAAAATACACTTCCCGCAAATGCAACCAGGTCTGCAAGAGTTAGAGACGGACGATGTAACAACTAAACCATTTCTCGCGGTGAGAC
This sequence comes from Cepaea hortensis, assembly GCA_963921405.1. Classification (NCBI taxonomy): domain Eukaryota; kingdom Metazoa; phylum Mollusca; class Gastropoda; order Stylommatophora; family Helicidae; genus Cepaea; species Cepaea hortensis. The sequence goes on along the minus strand of OY992877.1, from coordinate 168,186,331 downwards.
TCTAGGCTCTTCACCGAGAGGTCAGGTTTCACCCCATAAAATGTACAAGCAATGGCTACACCCCTAGATTATCCCGGTGAACAGGCCCTTTGATAACCAGGTTGACACCATTCAGGTTGGTTACCGACTTTCTTAGGTGTACATTAAGCACGTAGTTGATTCTCCGGTCGTTTGACTTCATTACAGATAAAGGCGCCCCTTAAGTGCCAAATTGTGCTCAGAGAGTGACTTACGTGCCAAACCAGTGGTGTAACATAAGCCCCGGCGTCATTAAGCCAGGGCGGTTCTCCGCTTTATCTCCCAATACTTTATTACTTTCTACTGCTAGTACAGCCACCTGCGGACAGGAACATCAACAAAGGTGCTCAGTGCTTTACAGCCTGACCATGGGTCTCTCCGGCAGATTAAACCACCAGGGCTCGTGATAAACCGTGGACAAATTACATTGACAGAGTTCAAAGTTCACTTGCCAAGAATGTTATCTTCCAGAAATCTCTTTATTGGGACTTTATGACGTCAATTATGACCATGCCACAAGGGAGCTGAGGTAGAGTAGTGTCTGGACGCTTAGCTGCCGGCCTGGTTGTCAGAAGTTTGAACTCGCATCGAGGATATTTGTTTACAAACTGACCTGAGCTCCATGAAGGTCAACCCAGCCTAAAATGGGTTCCAGAAAATGTCGTGGGAAGTAAAGACGGCCACCGTGACATTGACCACATCATCCAGCGAGTGTCAGTTGGTCTATACACATATCAGTCTAGCAATATAAGCCCAGCCGGTCTCCCTGGTCTAGGCGTTACACGACTTTCTCCGTAATCCCGTATACTCTCGTGAGTAACGTGACGTGCGCGAGAATTGGTAGCGGTTCTCTCCGTGTCGTTAAACTTATGGGGTGTGTAAGCCGGTCGCTCAGAAAACAATGGCAAACTATTGAGTGTGATCTTGCCAAGAAATCAACAAACAGCTGAAAGATGCTGATGTTGACAGCGATGTCCTGTAAAGGATATGCGAGCAAAAAAAAAAAATATAAGCCCAATGCGCCGTAAGGTCTGTAAAAACTTCCTAGCATCTTCAATAGTGTATACTCTGATGTTTACTTCTTTCCTTTCCTGACTACGAATGGCAATCAATACCTATACATATCTCTCATGCCCCCTGAGTCCCAGAGTTCCCTGCAACTGATGTTTCTAGGTACTATTTTGACCAGGAATGGATACGCATAAGATATATTTATGGGAAGAAAAAAACATTACCACTCATCCCCCCACCCTCCCAGACAGACAGACAGACAGACAGACAGACACACACACACAGACACACACACACACACAATCACGCAAGCGTGCACACAATCGCCATTTTCCTGTCGTCTGCCAGCACCAATAGTTGAACTCATGCCAACGATGAAAAGGAAGTAATCCTGGCAAGCCAACCAGCTGACTCATATTGCGGACTACAGGCAAGTTACCATGGCAAACATGGGTGCTATCATTGCACTCATAGAATAAAGAGAACTGTCTGACATTTGCTAACGATCATGAGTCCGTGTGTAGCTGTTCATGTGCTCTGAAAAAGAACCGCTCATTCTCCCAAGCATGTTACAAAATCGACAGCCCGATCCCACCGCGTACAACAATCTATTAAATAAACAGTAAGGCCGGACCACATCTCCTTCGGCTGATTATTCCGAGGGGAAGTCGCCAAATGGTCGAACATGTTCTGTGGAGGTTGGACCGCAGCCAATAGTACATGGGCAGCACACAAATTGATGGGGAAATCTGGAAAGGCTCTCTCTCTCTCTCTCTCTCTCTCTCTCTCTCTCTCTCTCTCTGTGGGGGTGGGGAGCGGGAGGGGGAAAGCGCGGGGGGGGGGGTGAGTGAGTGAGTTAGAGAGAGTGTATGTGTGTACACAAAAACACTTAACGTGCCTAGGTTAACGCTGAGTAAATCAATTTAATCGATGTCCGATTGGTCTATAAATATTATGGGTCTAGCACCGAATGCTCCTTAAGACGTGTGAACGGGTTCGTTAATGACCTGACCTTCTCATTGTATCTTTATTGCAGGAATACTAATTTCATTTTTCTAGGTTAACATATATTGTAACGCTTTCTGTCACAAACAACGCATCATGTGTGACTGGCTATGTTATGTCTGTCTTGTGGGTGACTGGCTAGGCATCATGTGTGACTGCCTATGCATCATATGTGACGTGCTATGTGTCGTGTATGACGTGCGATGTATCATGTGTGACGTGACATGTATCATGTGTGACGTGCTATGAATCATGTGTGACGTAGGCCTACTATGTATCATGTGTGACGTGCTATGTATCATGTGTACCAATGAACCAGCCATGTTGAATTTTACTTCTGATGTGTAGTCAGGGCTGACTCGATACAACTGACTGTCACATAATAGACCAACGTGATTTAACCAGTGATGAGAATAAAAGGCGTTCTGATTAGCGGCATGTTCGAGGCCACAGGTTGTTTCAACAAATCCAGAAAATAGTCTGGGTTGCAGCTGCACGTGTTTACATCTGGTCGACAGATTAGGAACATTCGGTGGTGAGCGAGATAAATCCCTGCATTGCTTTGACAGTTTATCAACATCGAATACAGATAGAACCCGTCAGATCCTGGTTACAATCAGATGTCAACCATCACAGGTCGGGCAAAGTTAACAGCTGCAGATGTGTAGGGGAAGTGAGTGAGGTGAATCAATACACCACTTTGACAGTTCATAAACAGTTAGATTCACATAGAATTGCTCAGCTCAGGACATGAAACAGTCCCGTCTGGCATTTAGAGTTTCCGGACATCACGCGGATTGGCAGCTTGTTATTGAAAACTGTTGTTGGGATCATACAGTAACTCGCTAGCTTGTTGGGGAAGTTAAAACAAGTGATGACAACTCTGACAGTGACTAAGCCAGGGGAGATGGATTCCTGACAAGGGATGATCGGCCCAAAATAACACATGTGTGCACATAAAGAATACGTCACGTGACCAATTTTAGGTTTGCCAAAAACCAGAGTTGGGGAAACGTCGATCTAGGAAGACGTGCTTTGGCACTGCGGTTAGGGAGTTAATAACATCTAACGTGTGCGGGATATATTATATTTATTTTACACGTGCCTGTCATGGCAAACTTAGATGTGATTGAGTAAACACTGCAGTGCCGTATAAGGTAGAACCTCTTATAATTAGTTCTAATTAATATAGGCTGTAGCCATGTTAAAACTAGAGTGTGATGATGAGCACTGTTAGTGGAAAACTAGTTAGAGTAGGGCTCTGTTAGTTGAAAATAGATTAGTGAAGTGTTGATAAGCTCTACTAGTTGAGAATTGAGTAAGGGGGGATAATTGGGATCTTCCAGTGGGTGCTCCCTGGTGGGGGGGGGGGGGGGGTTCCGCCGCTGTTGGTTGTTTTTTTTTTTTCTTCTTCTTGTCTTGGCCTGATGAAAACCTATGTGTTCAGTTCATCTGTCCCTGACAGAGTTAGGTTCATTGTATTTTGCTGAGCAAGGGCCAATGGCCACAATCATCTAATAGAGATCAGTGACGGGGAGGCGATCACCAGTTGTATGATCTATTTTACAGGTTCTCTCTGGTTGGAAGGAAGAACACAGAATCATTGAAAAATCCGATCCCGGATAAATTATGATGCAGAAAGATTGGCCAGCAACCTTCTAAATGGGTCTATGCTAGAAGAAACTGATAAACATTGCTCAGTGGAGCTGAATGGTAGAAGTATCCTACAGGATAAGTACCGAATGAGTTGTAGGTCATACCAGTCTTTAACACACCAGTAGTGATGGATGTTCAGTCCACTTATGACTAGAACAAAAATAAAGGACTCTATTGGAGTATAGACAATAACTGTTTAATAGAGAACATTTCGCAAGAAGACAAAACGTCATGTTCATAGGACAGTGTTCCATGTTTTTTTCACTGCACAGGAATTATGAAGTCTGAGTTTCTATAAACTATTAGGAACAGTTGTGTTAGGAACAATAACAGTAATTTTCACGGATTATATAGGTGAATGGGATTCAGATCTCATGGTCATCAGAACTCCTGGAGGAGGACATGTCTGGAGAGAGGGACACGACTTCGGTGAGGGCCATTGTGCTGATTCTTGTGATGTCGTGTAATCCTTGCCATAATGAGTGGACTCTGAACATGAACTCTGTAGTCTGACCTATACATTTACAGTAGAATACACGATACACATTTTCTTCGCATCCACGTCTCATATACGTTACACTTTTCTTTTAATAAATTAATCTTTATTAATTTTTAGAGAGTTGTTGAATATGTTGCGTTGGGGGAGAATGAGAGGGGGCATAGTACGACAGTGAGAGAGTGATAGGAAAAGGTGTCCACGGGCTGATGGAGTGTGTTGGACGGAAGCTGGTGGATTCTCCAGGATATTGATAGGGGAAATAAAATTATAATGTGGGTGTTGACTCCCCTCACTCCAGGGACGACACTTTAAAGGAAGACACGACATTATTGGGCGCTCGATAACGGGATCTTTGGACAGCGGGATCTCTCGTAAACGTGATCTTTGGACAGTGGGATCTCTCGTACATGGGATCTTTGGACAGCGGGATTTGTCGTAAAAGTGATCTTTGGACAGCAAGATCTCCTGCAAGCAGGAACCTTTGACAGTGGGATCTTCTGACAACGGGGTCTTTTGACACGGGATCCTTAGTTATAAGAGGGAAATATCATATTGGAGAATCCAGCTAGAGTGAATGTGGATAGGGGTTAGGACAAATATCTTACCTGTTCACACTTCACACGTCTGCATAGGTCTGTGGTCCTGATTCTACTCTTGTCACTGAGTGAATGTGCTGTGTGTGGTAATATCTAGATTTATAGTACTTGGTCATATATCTGTATATTAATTTGCAGTTATATTACTCAACCTGCTAGCTTACCTCTCTGTAAAATGGCCACTCCGAAACTAACCACTGCAGAACTAAGGGCAAAGGGGGAAGACATGGGATTGTCGGGTTCTGCTCTAACGGATTACATACAGGAAGTGGAGAGATAGTATCGTCAAGCAGAAAGGGAAGATCGAAAGGCCGAGTTGGAATTGAGAAGGATGGAGTTGGAACAAGAAGCTAAGAAATTGGAAGCAGAACAAGCTGCGAGGAAATCTGAAGCTGAGCAAGCAGCTAAGAAATTTGAAGCTGAGCAAGCAGCTAAGAAATTTGAAGCTGAGCAAGCAGCTAAGAAATTAGAAGATGAGCAAGCAGCTAAGAAACTGGAAGCTGAACAAGAAGCTCAGAAAAGGGAGCACGAGTACCGGATGAGGGAACTCGAGTTGAAGAGTCAATCTAATGGAGAAACTGAGGAGGCAGTTGGAGGTTCCTCCGTCCCAGGCCCAACCCCAGCAGGTGGACATAGTTACCATGCTATGAAGTTTCCTCTAGCGGTATACGAGGAGAACAAAGAGAAGATTGACCAGTACCTTCAACGCTTCGAGGCCATGTCCATGGCTATGGGTCTGGAGCGTAACAAATGGAATCTCAAACTATCCCAGGGATTACGCGGGACCGGCTACGAGGTTTATTCTCGCCTGCCACCAGGACATGAGAACAATTACGACGAATTAAAGACGGCTCTGCTGAAATGATTCGAGGTTACGTCACATACCTACCGGAAAAAATTTCGAGCAGCGAAACGAGAACCGGGGGAGTTGTTTGCCGCCTACAGTTTGCGTCTAAAATCCTATCTCCATAAGTGGATGGATTTGGCTGGGTTCGCACATGACTATGAGAGTCTGGAAGAGCTCATGGTGGTCGACCAGCTGAAGAAGCAAATGTCTAAACCTCTCAGGACGTTCCTGGTAGAACAAGGAGCGGAACGTATTGACCTCGTGACAAAATTAGCAGAACGGTTCGTCGAGGTACATGGGGAGGCAGGGGAAAACCTTTCCACCAACACCAAAAGTCAGGAGAAACATGACAAGAAGAAAGCCAAAAACTCAGGAACCAAAAAGTGGGAACCTTATGTGCAAAAATCAGAGGATAGTTCAGAGAAGAAGAAGGAGGGAAGCAAGAGCACTTCAAGCTCTACACCAAAACGACCGTGGTCGGAGAAGTGGTGTTCAATTTGTAAGTCACCCTCTCACAATACGAGGGACTGCAAATCGAAGGCTAAGAACCCTCACTTCGCAGCATGTCAAGTGACTTCCAAGGAGGTTGTCAGGGAAAATGCCAAGGTCGACAAGGAAGCTCGCCACCAGGAGAGCTCACTCAAGTCCGGCAATAGAAAATCTAGGACAGGGAAATTGTGCAACCAATGCAAGTCAAACACGCACAATGCTATTGACTGCAAGGGAAAGTCAGGAGACTCTAAATTCGTCGTGTGCCCCGGGAAACCTAAGGTGGAGCCCACCGAACAGGTCGAGGCCGAGGAAGAGACTCCAGACCAGGAAAAACCACCTGTAGTGGAATTGGTAGAGGTTAACGGTCGTCAAGTGGAGTGTTTGTACGACACAGGACTGGACGGGGAGGCCGTGATTTCTGCAGATCTGGTACATCCAGAACAATTCACAGGTGAGACATGGGAGATACAGCCTGCACAGAAGAGTGCTGTAGCCATGAAGTTGCCCATTGCTAATGTGGAGATTCGGTCAAGGTATGTCATCGGCACAATCAAGGCCGCTGTATTGACCGATCCCATTTTTCCAGTAATCCTCGGTTGCCGGTATGTCTTTCTGGGAATGCCCAGGGAGCCAATCCATATGGGAGCAATGCAGACTCGCTCTCAGACGAAAACGGAAGACGCAGAAGCAATTGTGACTAACCCACTGCCGGGGGAGCTATGAACTGCCCAGATTGAGGATGCCACTTTACGTCCTTGCTACAAAAAGCTGCAGAGAAGTGCTGATCCACCAGGACGGGGGCAGTACTACATGAAGAATAGGATACTCTACAGGAGAGCAGGAAGGGGAGACAACCTATATGGTCAGTTGGTCGTCCCGAAAGCTCACCGGTCCCAGATTCTTCATATGGGGCATACCATCTCCTTTAGTGGACATATGGGTATTGCCGCCACCATGCAGCGGATTTCCTGCCATTACTATTGGCCGGGAATGACAGATAATGTGCGTCGGTATGTGAAGTCATGCCCTGAGTGCCAGAGGGTGGCACCGAAACACTGGAAGCACCGGTGGTGTTGGGTGAGATGCCCATCATGAACTCTCCTTTCGAGAGGGTAGCCATCGATATCGTGGGTCCACTTCCCAGGACTAGGAAGAGGAACATGTATATACTCACAATGGTGGATTGCTGTACAATGTGGGGTGAAGCCATACCGTTGACCACGATTTACTCGAAACGAGTGGCGGACGCACTGATGGAGGCCTTTACCAGATTAGGCTTTCCTGATCAAATACTGACGGACAATGGGTCTCAGTTTTGTAGAAAACTCTTGGAGGAGGTATTTAGGGTGTTTCACTCTAACCACATACATACCAGCCCTTACCATCCTCAAGCCAATGGACAAGTAGAGCGTTTCAACGGCACGTTGATGACAATGCTCAGGAAATTAGCGCAGGAAAAACCTGATAGGTGGGATGAATATATCCCAGCAGCCCTCTTTGCCTATCGGGAAGTTCCTCATGGCTCAACAGGACTACCACCCGCTACGTTGCTGTTTGGTCGTCCAATCAAAGGACCGTTGGAAGCCATGTTGAGTTGGACTGAAGAGGGGACGTCAGAAGAAGTGATCTTATCCTACAAATATGTGGAGGAACTGAAAGAAAAACTTCACAAGGGATGGACTCTGGCGAATCAAAACTTGAAAAAGGCCAGAAAAAGACATGCGGCTTACTACAACCGTAGGTCTAAAGACAGATCTCTAGAGGTGGGAGACAAAGTCTTGTTGCTACTCCCAACGGGAAACAATAAACTGGAGATAGGTTGGCAAGGACCATTTCCCGTGGAAAGGGTGATATCCAGAACCAACTATCAGACCCGGATCCGGGGAAAGTCGAAGATTTTCCATATCAATCTCTTGTGGAAATATGAAGAGAGACCGGGAGACAAGGCAGCGCACCTCATGGCAATGGCAGTTGCAGTGGAGACGGAAGTGGGAACCAACGAGGGCAGGGAATATCCCTTGGTACACCAGGAAACCTATAGGGATGTACAAGTGAACCCTGATCTGACCTCACAGGAGAGGGAAAGGATAACCCAGGTTCTCAAGTCTCATAAGGGGATACTGACTGATAAACCAGGACGAACCAGGTTGTTTGAGTTCGAGATGACTTTGACCACGCAGGAACCTGTTCGTCAAAAGGTTTACCCAGTGCCATTCTCTAAAGAAAAGGCCCTGGAGGAGGAAATACAGAAACTGTTGGAGGATGACGTGATTGCGCCATCCACATCCCCATACAATGCGGGGGTAGTTTTGTTACGCAAACCAAGTGGAGAACACCGGTTGTGTATAGACTACAGACTTCTGAACAGTCATACACAATTTCAGGTGGAACCTTTGCCGAATCCAACTCAGTTATTCGCTAGGCTCCATAAGGCTCGGTACTTTTCAAAGGTAGATCTGAGTCGGGGGTATTATCAGATACCAGTCAAACCGGAGATTCGACCACTGTTGGCTTTCAGTACACCCAGTGGACACTACGAATTCAAGGTCATGCCCTTTGGACTCAGCAATGCACCCAGTGTGTTTACACGCATGATGAGGACTTTACTTGATCCTTTACAGGATCCGTCCATCATCTCATTCATGGATGATATTCTGATTTCCAGTGACAGCTTGGATGACCACTTGCAATCCTTGGAGAGAGTGTTTAATAGACTCAAGGAAGCAGGGCTTACCGCTCGTCCAACCAAGTGCATGATTGGTTACCAGACTCTGGAATTTCTAGGTCACACCATCACTCCAGGACACATTGTCCCAGAGGAGAAGAACCTGGAGAAAATCAGAAATGCACCAAGGCCAAAAACGAAGAAGGATGTGCGATCTTTTCTCTCGTTGTGTGGGTTCTACCACAAATTTATCCCACATTTCACGGAACTGGGAGCTCCATTGACGGAAACCTTGAAAAAGGGATTCCCGGACCAAATCATTTGGACACCAGAATATGAGAATGCCTATAGTCAGTTAAAGGAGGCCTTGGTCAGCAAACCTGTATTACAGCTCCCTGACCTTTCCAAACCATTTGTGTTGAGAACGGATGCGAGTGCGATTGGGAATGGGGCAGCCTTGTTACAGGAAGGAAAAGACGATGCTTCGGTTTTGAAACCTGTGGCATACGCAAGCAAGAAACTACTCCAGGCTGAAAGGAATTATTCAACCATCGAGAGAGAGTGCTTGTCTCTCGTATGGGCAGTGCAAAAATTCCAGCCTTATTTGTATGGAGTTAAGTTTCGAGTCCAGTCGGATCATCAGCCCCTGATGTTCCTGGCTACTTCTCAGAAGCTCAACGCCCGTTTGGTGCGGTGGTCGTTGCTACTTCAACCCTATAATTTCACAGTGGAGTACATTCCTGGGAAGGAAAATGTTGGAGTGGATTTCTTGTCAAGACACCCAGCTCCTGAAGAAGAGGAATGAATCACCTGGATTAAACTCACGATGGAGAAGAGTGAGATGGACTACTCTCTTAAGAGGGGACCTATGTCACATAATAGACCAACGTGATTTAACCAGTGATGAGAATAAAAGGCGTTCTGATTAGCGGCATGTTCGAGGCCACAGGTTGTTTCAACAAATCCAGAAAACAGTCTGGGTTGCAGCTGCACGTGTTTACATCTGGTCGACAGATTAGGAACATTCGGTGGTGAGCGAGATAAATCCCTGCATCGCTTTGACAGTTTATCAACATTCGAATACAGATAGAACCCGTCAGATCCTGGTTACAATCAGATGTCAACCATCACAGGTCAGGCAAAGTTAACAGCTGCAGATGTGTAGGGGAAGTGAGTGAGGTGAATCAATACACCACTTTGACAGTTCATAAACAGTTAGATTCACATAGAATTGCTCAGCTCAGGACATGAAACAGTCCTGTCTGTCATTTAGAGTTTCCGGACATCACGCGGATTGGCAGCTTGTTATTGAAAACTGTTGTTGGGATCATACAGTAACTCGCTAGCTTGTTGGGGAAGTTAAAACAAGTGATGACAACTCTGACAGTGACTAAGCCAGGGGAGATGGATTCCTGACAAGGGATGATCGGCCCAAAATAACACATGTGTGCACATAAAGAATACGTCACGTGACCAATTTTAGGTTTGCCAAAAACCAGAGTTGGGGATAAGGAGTGTAACTCGAAACGTCGATCTAGGAAGACGTGCTTTGGCACTGCGGTTAGGGAGTTAATAACATCTAACGTGTGCGGGATATATTATATTTATTTTACACGTGCCTGTCATGGCAAACTTAGATGTGATTGAGTAAACACTGCAGTGCCGTATAAGGTAGAACCTCTTATAATTAGTTCTAATTAATATAGGCTGTAGCCATGTTAAAACTAGAGTGTGATGATGAGCACTGTTAGTGGAAAACTAGTTAGAGTAGGGCTCTGTTAGTTGAAAATAGATTAGTGAAGTGTTGATAAGCTCTACTAGTTGAGAATTGAGTAAGGGGGGATAATTGGGATCTTCCAGTGGGTGCTCCCTGGTGGGGGGGGGGGGGGGGGGGTTCCGCCGCTGTTGGTTCTTTTTTTTTTTTCTTCTTGTCTTGGCCTGATGAAAACCTATGTGTTCAGTTCATCTGTCCCTGACAGAGTTAGGTTCATTGTATTTTGCTGAGCAAGGGCCAATGGCCACAATCATCTAATAGAGATCAGTGACGGGGAGGCTATCACCAGTTGTATGATCTATTTTACAGGTTCCCTCTGGTTGGAAGGAAGAACACAGAATCATTGAAAAATCCGATCCCGGATAAATTATGATGCAGAAAGATTGGCCAGCAACCTTCTAAATGGGTCTATGCTAGAAGAAACTGATAAACATTGCTCAGTGGAGCTGAATGGTAGAAGTATCCTACAGGATAAGTACCGAATGAGTTGTAGGTCATACCAGTCTTTAACACACCAGTAGTGATGGATGTTCAGTCCACTTATGACTAGAACAAAAATAAAGGACTCTATTGGAGTATAGACAATAACTGTTTAATAGAGAACATTTCGCAAGAAGACAAAACGTCATGTTCATAGGACAGTGTTCCATGTTTTTTTCACTGCACAGGAATTATGAAGTCTGAGTTTCTATAAACTATTAGGAACAGTTGTGTTAGGAACAATAACAGTAATTTTCACGGATTATATAGGTGAATGGGATTCAGATCTCATGGTCATCAGAACTCCTGGAGGAGGACATGTCTGGAGAGAGGGACACGACTTCGGTGAGGGCCATTGTGCTGATTCTTGTGATGTCGTGTAATCCTTGCCATAATGAGTGGACTCTGAACATGAACTCTGTAGTCTGACCTATACATTTACAGTAGAATACACGATACACATTTTCTTCGCATACACGTCTCATATACGTTACACTTTTCTTTTAATAAATTAATCTTTATTAATTTTTAGAGAGTTGTTGAATATGTTGCGTTGGGGGAGAATGAGAGGGGGCATAGTACGACAGTGAGAGAGTGATAGGAAAAGGTGTCCACGGGCTGATGGGGTGTGTTGGACGGAAGCTGGTGGATTCTCCAGGATATTGATAGGGGAAATAAAATTATAATGTGGGTATTGACTCCCCTCACTCCAGGGACGACACTTTAAAGGAAGACACGACACTGACAACACATGTGCTTAAACAATTGGCCCTTGTAAATCTTCTTCGTTCCTTTTTGGACGGGACTGTGTCACGCCTAGATATGCACCTCAAAGGTCAGGGCGTCCGACTTTGGCATGCATCCTTGAAAGAATTGCAGTCTCTAGACAGATTCCAACAAAGGTAACGGACTCTATCCATGGGTATATTTTCTTTCCTAAGAATTATGCCATGTCAACGGCCTTACGATCTACTCTTTGTAATTTCTAACAGGACCTCCTGTTTTTGTTCCTCCCTAATCCGAGAAGACTAGATATCCAATCTTACTACCCAAGAGATCAAAGGGCCGTGTGATATCATCAGATACCAGTGGTTCTTGGAAAAGTCCCCGGCCCCATGCTGAGATCAAACCCGCACATTCCGAACCTAAGGCAGTCATGGTAACCTCTGAGCCACAGCTCCACGGCCCCTGTGTGGGTAATACAGCTGTGATTTGTTTGTTTATGTCACGTATGTCGTGTTATATTGTGTTATGTGATGACGATCGACATCCTCGCACATCGGTCAACCCCATGAGTGCTCAGTCCTCTGATGAAGCAGCCAAAGTATCTCTATTCACTGGCACGTATTCATATTGTTTTGCTGTCGTGGCATCGCCCGCTAGGCAGCTGCTAAGATTTTATAAGACTAAAAGAGTTAACAAAAACATAGGTCTCTCAGTCCTATAACGGGAACTGTACTTCTGTCTGGAATTTTCGTAGACAGTGGGGAAATGAGGCCGAAGAACGACATCAACTAATCTCTTTTGGTCCGCCGTGAGCACAACTACTGAGATATAAAAGTAGCTTCGCTCAGATTTGGAGGCTGTCTGCGAGGGAGGGAGAGAGAGCCCTGAGTGATCATGTGTTAGAAGGAAGACTGGGAAAGTAGAACTAGACTAATGGTAGAATGAAGAATGAGCGTGTGCGCTTGCATGTTGGACGGTGGAAGCGACAATATGTCCGATAGCCAGCTAGCGATAGTGTGTCACCACACTTTGTAGACATGAAATACTAACATTACACACCCCTAGTGTCTGTTATTTGACTATCGTTAACTCCCTCACTGCTTCCTGGCCTAGAGGTTAGCGACTTTTCTCCATAATCTCGTATACTCTCGTAAGTAACGTGACGACGGTGAGAATCAGCAGTCGTTCGAATCGCGTTGGTAACTTACGGGGTATGTGAGCCGGCCGCCCAGAAAGCAAAGGCAAACTACTGAGAGTAATCTTGCCAAGAAATCAACAATCAGCTGAAAGATGCCGATGTTGACAGCGAAGTCCTGTAAAGGATATGCAAACATTTTTAACTCCCTCACTACAACATATACAGGTTTTTACTGATGAACCCCGCCTTCAATACCTGCCAGGTTCGCTTTCAAAACAAGACTATATTTCCATACCACCGTGGTATAATGAGGGTACAGAGGCGATACTTACGTAGGCCAACTTAAGACTGACCAGTTTGTCCTCCGTGACTCATCTCCACAAGTCCGTATGTGCTGTGTTGTATTATGACCTGGCAACATCTTAGTATGTCTCTCCGCTGATGTGCAGGTCAAGTACCGCTCTGGCACACCCTATGCGTTTCTCAGTCCAGGAAGGGGAAGGGGCGACTTGCAACACATTCCCCCTGACGATGCTAATTTAGAACCCGGTCGATAACAAATCTACGCCAGCTTCACTTCCACAGCCGCAAGCCTTCTTCAGGGCTCATGCGAAATGAATGCCAATGCAGGGTTAAAATCCAGTCTGCAGATTATCCACACCCCCCCCCCCCACACACACACACACACACACTTATCCTGCGTGTTAGATAACAACGGATTGACAACCAATTACCCGCTTGTTCGATAACAATGGATTCACAAACAACACATATCGTGCGTGTTCCATAACAGAACATTAAAAAAAAAAAAATTCCCCCCCCCCCTTTTTTTTTCTAATAAGAAAATATTCACAACCAATTACCCTTCGTTTTCGATAACAGGATTCACAAGCAAGAATTACCCTGTGTGTTCCATAAAAGAGGATCCACAAATAACAATTACGCTCCGTGTTCAATAACCGTAAGTAAGCGAGCAACTTTACATCCTCTATGTGCGTTAATCTCGTGTTTATGGGATTGCTTTTTCCCCCCTTACATAAAATACACATTATACCCACACAATTTGAAACACAATGTCCACACAATTTGAAACACAATGTTCTCACCTTATCTTTATCTTGCCATTCACTGCAAAACACTCTAAACAGAGTTTTCAGTGCTACCCCTGTATCTGGCTGCAAGGTACATCTGCCTTTCCCAGGTGTGCTGTTTACTTCAAAGTAGAAAGTAGCCGCTCCGCTGGTGCCATCTGATTTTAGGAGAGGGTAGGGTAAAAAGTAAAGAATATTGTATACAACGGTTTTATGTGTGCACTCCGTGCACTCAGGCCTACAGAATATGATGGGCCTAACACTTCATGTAACTACAGGAGGTTCGTGCTTCGGGACTTGTTTTTCTTTGTGTATAACATCCTCGGGCTATTAACTTGTTTAAGCGCATCTACAGTATGATTCCTACCTGGTCTTCTTCAGTCAGAGACGGACCTTGTAGTTCTACACTACTCCCTTACCGTTATAAAATGGTTAGGCATATCAGTTATTGCAGTTGGGATGTTAAGTGTTACGCCATAAAATTTTCTAGCCCATAACATATGAGGTGGGGGTGACCAAATCCCTTCCTCGTCACCATTCGTATCGTCTGTGTCACCCTACGCATACGTTGATAGTTTCTTCTTCACTTGATAAAACAAGGTTCAGCGTCGTCTGGTCACCCTATGCATACGTTAACAGTTTCTTCTTGACTTGACCAAACAAGGTTCAGCATCGTCTGTGTCCCTTCAGACCTAGACCCTTATTAGTGTGTCTTCTCATACGTACTTCCTACCCCTGGTGTTCTATGAGGATGAGTAGCAATCAGCAGCTATGGACTTGTCTCTGCGGTAGCGATGATTGGAAGTACAGAACTGTACAGAACTAGGCGCAGTTACTACTAACAACAACGAACTTTCCTGGGCATGCTTTTTTTTAATGGTCTATGTCCTTTGCAGGACGTTGCAAAAAAAAAAAAAAACAACAACAACAACAACGCCAGGTTGATGTTCTAGACAGTTTTATGTTCAGCAATTTACAGTTCTGAACGAGAAGTCAACATTTAAGTCCAACTGGCCAGTGTGTGAAATAAGCCCTTTAATCTCGCCGTCAGCGCAAAGGAAGGTTAAGCGTGAGTGTGTTAAATCGTTCAATCACGTCGGCCTCTCGTGCGTATGCTACAAAGACAAAAATGAGAAGCAATATTGCGTTCTCCAATTCCAATAGACATGGCTCATGCTGAGCCGGAATATGCGATCAGGGAATTCAGGGCAGTCTATGAGTTCAGTGATACTGAATTAGACCCGACTGTCTGTTCAACTCCCTTTGGGCGAACGACATGAGGCTACAGCACATTATACCGTTCTCAGTGCAGTCTAGAAAGCAGGTCTAACCAGGTAATCCAACAGTTTTCCATTCTGTGTTCAATAAACGAAACCAATTACACGCATCTCATTCCATGTATTTATCCCACGTCCATTAGTTACGGCTCCTTGACTGTGTCACAGAGTACGTGTTTAATTGACAAAGTCACTTCAGTCTCCCTGGTCTCGTGCTAAATGCTCCTCCTCAAGTTCTGTTCGTTTATCTTGCTCATTGTCTCCGTTGCGGGTTTCAAGCAGTGACGAGATCAAAAGCATTGTAAACTATATTTCGGGGTCTATGTACATGGATGTTGACATGCAAGTGAACAGCCTCACATTCAAGACGCAGTGACAGCCGCAGAAGCTACCGTTATGCTCTTAAAAGCAAGCACTAGCCTCTCCTGAACTGTACAGTGTACATATGTGTCAACGGCAACAGCAGGTGATGACCCTGTTCTCACAAGTTTGATATGGGGACGTCCGAGTGTCCGGCAGTATATCCGGGTTGGGAATAGTTTGGGGATCGTTAACGAAAGGCGTCTAATTGTCGGCGTCTGTGGCGTGGGGTTAGTGAACGCAGTTTCCCAATCCCGACATACTGTGTTTGAAGTCAGCAGCAGGGATTTGGGAATTTTTTCACAATGGCACTAGCGCAGGCCGTTCAGAAAGCAATGGCAAATTACTGAACATACCAGAAAACCACAAACAGCTAATAAATGCTGAGGTTGATGTAAAGGACTAAAGGAGTAGATCCCACAAGCGAGTGGAATATGTTCCGATCTTCAAGAACCTACACCCTCTAATGCAGTGTTTCCCAACCTTTTTTGTGCCATGCCCCACTTAAGCCTTTCTAAAATTCATACTGCCCCCCTCCCCTGCCCCACGCCCCCCCCCCCTCAACATATACATTATTTTTAATATTCAAAAATTGAAATGTTCACTAAAGAAACTTGAATGATAGGCTTTAGGAAGAAATCACTAGGTAATTATTGAGCAAACACAGTAAGTAAATTTTCAAAACATATAATGGAGAACTGAAATTCAAGTACAAAATAATTTTAATGAAAGATTTTTCTATATTTTTTTAATTATTAGTAATTATTTATTATTTAAATTTAGTGAGATCCTTGCGCTTGATGCTTGCTGCAAAGAGATCTTATGTCAGGTTCCAATTTAGTTAACTTCAGTCTCAAGTCTCCCCGTTTTGTTATATTCAGCCGATTTCTTCCATTTTCGAATTGCCCCCCCTTACCAGTCAAATTGCCCCCCTGTGGGGCGTGGGCCCCACGTTGGGAAACACTGCTCTAATGGATTGTATGTTTAATATAACTGTATGACACTCATCTACCACCTTTTCTTGTCTATTCTTCTCTATACCGAAAGTATCCCCAAAAGGCAATGGTAATACTCAAGCCCGTCTCCAAACCAAGCCTGATGGAAATGGACTATGTAGGGGCAAAGGTGCAGGGTGCAGAGTATAACAGGGTCGGGGTGAAGAAATGAGGCCTGCCACTTGAGCGCTGGTAACTAGCATGGAATGCATTTCTGTCAACTCAATATGAACCCTTACTTAAGCATAGAGATTTTCTCCAGAGCTTGACTTTGAAATAACACAATGGAGTCTGCAGAGGTTCTGCATGAACATCAAGTGCATGTAGCCTTTTTGCAAGAAACCACGCTCCAAGCGGACGAACATACACATTTCAAGGTATGCTCGGGATAGAAGTTAATGCCTTGCATGTCAAGATATTACGACTTTGTTAAGAAACGATATCCAAACTACAATAGGTAACCACACTGTGGCCGAAATTGATCATCAGATAATAAAGTAATGGGGCACTAATAATATCGAGCATTCCCAGCACCATATCTACTGCCCTATGGCCCAAGTAGCAAGTTCACCGGACTCATAGCTAGCACTGAAGACAACTGTCTTGACTGCAATACCAATCAATATACCATCTCTAGTGGCTGAATGGATAAGAGAGTTCGTTCATAAACTTCCACTACTTTGAAGTCAGAGTGGTTCGCCTGATGGCGAAGGACACTGTTAATAGTGAAAGCTAATCCACACACACAATTCTGTCCAGCACTACTAGAAGTAGTGTGTATGAGCTACACTTGAGTTCAACGCGAGCGAGCCAGCGCAAAAAAAAAAAGCAAGCGCAAAGAAAAAAAAAACTTCCAGTGTGCTGCTGCCAAGGTAACGTGTTCAACCCCTATACCGGACAGTTGGACTAAAATGTTGACTTCTCGTCCCTGACTAGGGGACGTAAATAACAAGTATCTCAGAAGTCGGTGTGGTTAGCCTGATGGTGAGGAACACTGGTAATAGAGAAAGCTAATTCATTAGAGAAAGCTAATTCATTCGCACAAATCAGTCCAGTGCACTAGTAGTAATAACATATGTGTAAACTACGCTTGATTTCAAAGCGAGCGAATCTAAAAAAGTATATCACTAGGATACCGCCAGTTGGACAACAGAAGAATAGAAGTATAGACGCTATGCAGTACTTCAAACATGTTGCCGCTCCAGTGTAGTAACCCCACTAACACTCTTCCATAGAGCCAGCCCATGGTGCGACCAGCAGATCCAGCTTGACATTTGTGTCAGCAGAAATGGCAGAGGATGGAGCCATCAAAGTCTCAGATGACGTAGACAGCGTCCACCACATTGTAATAATTAGACATTTCAGTTACCATTACGGGCAGCCTCTCAATCTATAGTCAATATGTGGAAGAATACAAGCACGAGAGATGTGCTCATTAATTGGAAGTGAAGCGATTCATGGTCATCACCTTGCAGGTTTCTTGCAGAACGTCACTCCCACCAAAGCCAGCCGGAAAGAGTCTCGGTCCCTTGTCAACTCCCCTGCCTTGGGTATTTTCATGTTCAATGCGCCTTTAATGTCCCACGTGCACCTTTATGCTGATCGAACCCTGTCTCCACTTCCAGCAACCACAGCTATAATTTCTTGTCTGTCTAAACCACTGGCGTGTAATACGACAAACGTATTTCAGTTTTCAGACATGGCGCTGTCTATAAGCCAGGTTTCTTGTTCAGATCTTGTAGAACGTCAATATTTTTCATCGTAATCTAGACTATTCTACTTTTGTTTGTGTGTGGTAAAAAGATTTAAATTAAAAACCCCCAATGTACTTCTGCAGTGGATACAAAATGACCCATGACCCACATCTGTATGTTGCCACAAGAAAAACACTTGCTCTAAAGTTACGTGTCATAGATACGTAATAGCTTCCGTGCCGAAGGATAATATATCACGACATGTGACCTCCCATGTGTACAGAAGGACGATATATCGATATAGTAGGGTCATCGTGTTATCTGTTTTGTAATGCTCAGTGAACGGAAATTACATTATAATACTTGCTCATTTGACTGTGTACCATGTTTGGTGTAAAACCTGCATTTTGTTTGGCACTGAATTAGTTCACATTGTTAAACATCTACAATGGCCAGACTTGTAAAGTTTTGTTTTAACAGTCCCCAGTATTGTTATATAAGGAGCCAACTTCGTGACATTTTCAATTACTTCTTCGTTGATTGTCATTTGTGGTTGATATCTCGTGTTGTCTGTGGACAATTTGTTGTTAAGTTCTCAAACACACGACCTTCGCTGTGTCAGTATTACCTGTTCTAATTCCCTTTGAACCGTTTGAGAGGCAGACCGTGTCATCCGTGTACTGTCATTGGATTTCCAATGGGTGGATAAAAATTGTCACAGGTCTCGTCACTTTTGACGTTTCTCATTTTTTTTTTTTCTCTATAGAGGTTTAGCAGACTAGACGTTTATTTGCCGAGTAGGTGGACATTTCTCCGTATCAGCATCGAGGTGATTATTTTAATTGAACTGGGCTCCCAGGTGGACCCAGACTAAAATAGGCACCGGGAAATGCCACAAGAAGTAGAGGCGGCCGGAGTTATATTGTCCACTAACTCATCGAGGGCCAATCGGTCTATAACAATATGGGGCCAGCACAATATATTCACTCAATACGCCTGAGAGCATGTACAGGTGACCTTTGCCTTATTTTACTCACATCTTATTTCTGCTAAACAGCAGTGGTATGCTAATTCGTCATTTGTTCACGCTTTTCAGTCCGTTTGAATGTTTTATTCAAGCAACTATTTCTAGGTGGCATTGGTGTTTCACTAACTTTCCCTCAGCCTCACCCTACGCTTTCTTTGATGTGTAATATACAACTCGTGATTGAAGCTAAGAGGCACCCATTCAATCGCAACTTTATCACGCAAACGCGCGGTAACATTTTT
The DNA here is from genome assembly GCA_963921405.1 of Cepaea hortensis. Classification (NCBI taxonomy): domain Eukaryota; kingdom Metazoa; phylum Mollusca; class Gastropoda; order Stylommatophora; family Helicidae; genus Cepaea; species Cepaea hortensis. The sequence continues at coordinate 168,166,738 of OY992877.1, read as the reverse complement.
GTAGCAGACACCCTTAAAATGGGGGGTGAAATCGTTTACAGAATTTGCATATAAAGAAGGTGGAAATCTATTTCGTTTGCACTGCAAGCTAGACGCACAAAGGCAGGAAGGACGTATCTAGTCAGGAACTTTATGTTGTGGAATGCTGTGTAATAACATGGGAATAGAACGTACAGAGAGACGAAGGGTATCATAAGGGAATACTGTATCAGAATTGAAAGAAAAGATACCGTTTGAAAAAGACAACGTGAGAGAAATAAATAGAGCTTGTGAGAGAGAGAGAGAGAGAGAGAGAGAGAGAGAGAGAGAGAGAGAGAGAGAGAGAGAGAGAGAGAGAGAGAGAAAATTGAATTGAACTTTATTTAAAAAGGGTTACAGATTGGGCACGTGGGCCCGTCTTACATTCGGCTCTTTGAATCACTCATCTTTCGTTCATCAACAGTGCATGATACATTCACATAGGAAAAACAATATTGTCAAATGAATGTTATAAGCATAAACAATGCATATTATCATGTTATGTGATACATCCCCATCCCACACAGACCTCCCGCACAAACCCACACACACACACATCCCTCATCCACTCACACATCCCCTACCCACCACATCCCTCCACCCACTCACACATCCTCTCACCAACCCAAAAATCTCGCAACCACCCACATAACATCCCTCACCCACACACACATACCCCAACCCACACATACATGCTCCACCAACCCACCCACCCACACCCCTCCCAACCACACACATACCGCACCAACCTACACATACACATCCCTCATCCACTCACACATCACCAACCCATACCCTCACATCTTCCCATCCATACACACACACACACACACACACATTTTCCCACCCACCAACACTTGCACATCCTCCCACACACCCTACCAACCACACATACATCCCCCACCCACACTCATTCCCCACCCACACACACATCCCCCACGCATACACACATCCCCCAATCCCCCTACACACGCCCCAACACACTCACCCAGACACACATCCCCCACCTACCAACATCCAAACAACCTCCACCCGCCAACACCCCCACATACCACTACCAACCAACACCCATACAAACACACCAACCCAAACACACATCCCCCTCCCACACATCCCTCACACACCCCATCCTTACACACATCATCCACCCACCCACACACCTCCCGACCCACCCACTCATCTCCGCACCCACCCACCACCAACCCACACCTCCACATACAACCACTCACACATTCTCCACCACACACACACGTCCCCCACCCGCACACATCTCCCTTCCCACACAACACCCCACCCACACACATCCCCCGATTCACATCCCTCACCCACCCACACATCCCCACCTACAAACACCCTCACCACCCACACATATATCCTCCACCCACCCACACACAACCCCACCCACACACAAATCCCCACACCCATCCCCTCACACCCATCACACACCCATCCCTCACCCATCCAACCACCCACTTACACATTCCCCCACCACCAACACCCACACACTTCCACCCATCCACCCAAATAACCCCCACCCACACACATCCCTCACTCACGCACACATCCCCCATTCACAATCCTTCCACACATGCATCCCCAACAAACACATCCCCCCCCCACACACATATCCCCACATACACACTCACACACACATCCTCACATCTAGACACTTACATGATGCCTCACATAATCACTGAAACTATTATGAACAAACTCTCACACTTTACACACACATACACTGACGATTGTCGTGAGCATTCTCGCAAAAATTGTAAAAATTGGAGAAAAATTGTACATATACATTGTGTAGCGTAAAAAATAGTGATGCAATTCAACTCTCTCTCTCTCTCTCTCTCTCTCTCTCTCTCTCTCTCTCTCTCTCTCTCTCTCTCTTTTTTTTTTTTCCTTTATTTTCTTAGACACACACACACACACACACACACTCTCTCTCTTACTCACTCACTCTCTCTCAGACAGACAGACAGACAGACAGACAGACAGACAGACAGACAGACAGACGGACGGACGGACGGACGGACGGACGGACGGACGGACGGACGGACGGACGGACAGACAGACAGACAGACAGACAGACAGACAGACAGACAGACAGACAGACAGACAGACAGACAGACAGACAGACAGACAGACAGACAGACAGACAGACAGACAGGAAGATTGGTAAGTTTGGTGATCACTTATTGTGCGCGGATGTCTTCCTGGGTGTTCCAGTCTCCCAAGATCAGACAAGGAGAATCTCAGTACAGTTCATGAACTCCCTTGAACCAGCAATGATCCAAATGTGCGCGTACTATAATCACATTCGCTATACATTTTCATTTGTGGGCAGGCTTTTCCAATTTTCAAATTGAGTGTGAGCAGCGGCCTGCTCTTTTCGATATCCAATTGCCGAGGGATTTCTAACCTGCCCAATGTGCAAAGGGTCATCCAAGTTTTTCGCCCTGTCCGAGATGGCTAAACACCCGATCCCCTCCCCCCGGGAGCAGGAAAGTGTAACATCCATTTCTTATTGTAGAAATTCACACCTTGACGCCGTGAAACGGAACGGGTCTGTAACAGCCAGAGGCGGACATCGTAATTTCTGAGTTAGTCCGACTGCTGAGAGATAGTGAAGTTGACACAGACAGAGAGACAGACTGGCAGCACACTAGTTATGGCAAACCGACATTCCTACAGTAGTAAAACACGTGCCCAACTAGGGTATATTCATGTAGATATTGACTTCAATCAATCAATCAGGTGCCGTCGCCACAATGAAGATTGGCTGCAATGGATCTCCAACACTGTCTCTCACCCAGGCTATACATTGTGTCAGACTGATGTTCATCCATCTCTTGATGCTATCTTCCCACTTGTATCGTTGTCTACCTCTTGCTCGCTTGCCCCTCAACCTTGCCCTCCATTATGGTTTTTATAAGAGTGTTATGTCTTTTAAAGTGGCCGAAATATTTCACTTGCCTCTTTTTCATTTCTTTCATCAACTCCCTTTTCATTCCTAGTTTTTCTAGGACCTCTGTTTTTGATTGTTTTTGTTTCCATGAAATACGACATATTCTTCCGTATATCCAGAATATGTACTTACAGATGGACAAATCAGGGCAGACATAACCAATCAATAAATGGTCCGGAAGCAATTTCCTGCTGTGTGTGTGTGATGTCATTGCGCCACCACATTTTGTGGGTCTGGGTGCACGGAGCAATAGGTGGCCAGTCCTTCCCTCACTTTCGCAGATGATGAGCCCAAGCGTCCAAGCCATGTCTGACCGAGCTCATGACATTACAGCGCAATTGGCTATCAAATTCGCTAGTGCTCAAGTTCAGGGCAATGCAGAATACTATTATATTGGCTTCAACCTGATTTCACCCCAACCCCAAAAGCTAACAAGGCTTTCTGAGTTCTGCAGGAAGGTGTGCTCCGAGCAATCTCTTACGACATTCTGGCGCCTCCACAAGAGCATGAACGGTGCTGCACAACGTAGGGGTATTCCAGACTTTCAAGGCACAGACCTCGCATGGAAAAAGTCGGATGCGGATAAAGGTAAGGCCCTTCTTGCACGCTACATAGAACAGACTGACCAGAAAGACGAGCCCGCCAGACAGAGGACCACAACAACACTCTCTCAGTTGGGCGAGGGGGTCGGGACAGACGAAGAATGGACAATCACAGTTGAGATATTGCGTGCGATGCTCAAGAAATCACCTAACACCGCCCCAGGCCCGGACGGCATCCGATATGGTGACCTAATGGTGATATCAGATGATGACATGGAAGAACTGGCCAGAGAATTCAACACCAGTATCCAGAGGGGTCAGGTCAAAGAAGAATGGCTACACAGCTACTTGCTGCCGCTGCCAAAACCGAACAAAGACCACTCCAAGATAAGCGGCTACAGAATCATTACGATGCAGAATACTGTTGGCAAGCTACTGGAGAAAATTGTAGCACACAGACTTGCTTGGGACTTGGAACAGCTCGGCTGCTTCCCGCCCACACTTGGAGGATACAGACGCAACAAAGAGTCATGGCTGAATGCGGCGGTCTTTGCTCAAGATGTTTACGAAGGATTTCAGGTCAGAGAAGAGACATGTGCGGCCGCCATAGACTTAGAGGACGCATATAACAGAGTATCTTTCGAGCACTTGATGCAAACCCTCCTCAGACTGAAAGTGCACCCTCACCTTGTACGATGGATAGCTGCAGTTCTACTCCAAAGGAAGGTGGTGCTAAGATGCGGGAGTTGGTCTTCTGAGCCGATAACGATATGTCCAGGATTGCCGCAGGGTTCACCACTGTCACCAGTACTATTCAACGTGTATACGGTGCCGATCACTGAACAACAGTTGGATGGGAGGGGCAGGACTTATCATTCGTTGACGACATCCTCGTGTATCGACAGGGTCGAGATAGACAAGCGGTTACCAACTATATGCAGGGCGAACTAGATCGAATTTCCTCATGGTGTGCTGATGCCGATGCCCTTGTCAACCCTGCAAAGGCAACGGTTACATGGTTCTCACTAAACAACCATATTGTGAAAACAGACCTGCCGGCAGTAAGAATGGATGGGAGCAGTTTGGGTAGAACCCAGTCAATGACATATCTTGGCGTGAGGCTTGATCGTAGCCTGTCCTTCAGAGATCATGTCGATTATGTCATAACGAAGGCTCGAAAAGGTTTGGCAGCAATGAGAGTCATGGCGACTGCCAATATCGAGCAAAGACTGCTATTACTTCTGTTCCAAGGACTTGTGCTTTCACGCATCGAGTATGCCCTGGCCATCCTCACTGTCAGCCCTACACAGATTGGAAGACTTGAAAAGGTACAAAACGAAGCCATGCGCATCATTTTGGGCTGCACGAGAGACACCAGCTGTGTAGCAATGAGATACCTCCTTGACTTCCCGACAATGGAACACAGGATCAAGATCTGGAGAGCTCGTGCATACTTAAAAATAAGTGCAGATGAGCAGCACCCTCTGCATGACGCTGTATTCAGAGAAAAGGGTGACAGGCTAAAGAGGGGCAAATCATGGATGGGTCGGGCGGAAGATATCGTCGGACAGGTCTGCAGTCTTACCAGTATCAACCCCGGCAAAGAATGGGTGCCGGTGCCTCCAGCTTTTAAGTGTACCTTCTCCTGCATTATCACACTCGACAGACGGTGCAGAGAGCAGAACCCTGCCGCTGTCAATGCAGAGGTTAACGCGCTCATCTATGATCACTCAGATAGCCCCGAAGTGCTCATCTATACAGATGGATCTGTTGTAAAGCAGCAGAGAGGTGCGTGGGCATTTACAGCCCGTTCAGCGGGCCGAACCGTTCAAGAATCCAGTGGTGCCCACTCTATGACCACGAGCAGCATGACGATGGAGGTGATGGCAGTTACACAGGCTTTCATATGGCTGGAATCACAGCATTATACCAACGTGTGTGTACTAAGTGATTCAATGAGCATGATTCAGAAGGTCGAAGCTGGATCTGTACGTAGACAGTGGACTGAGTCGCTGCGGAAGTCCGTTGTCCGCAAAGTCACCTTCATCTTCGTCCCGGGACATGCGGGAGTCGAGGGAAATGAACGAGCTGATAAATTGGCTGGCTCTGCACCCCCTGTAGATGGCCAGCCCATGGATCGTGCCGATGTTATTAACGCCCTTAAAGATATGGCGAGAACAGAGGATTTTGACGCCAGTGATTCCACATCGCTTTCCAGGATGAAAGACCTGGGAGTAAGAATCGGCACAGCCAGACGCGAGAGGTACATCGGGAAAACAAAGCGCCTCATCAACCAACACAGAACTGGCACTATTAGCCACCGGACGCTGATGCATATGCTGGGGGGAGGATCTGAGCACCTATGGACATGTCCGGAGTGCAACAAAGATACCCCAACTGATAACTAAAAACTAAATAACTAACTAACAAGGCTTTCTGACTTAAGAGAAACAGATGTTGTTAGTTGAGACAGAACGAGGGAAACAGATTAAACCATATTGGGGATGTGACCATTGACCCCTAGTTTCCACCAGGGAAGATTACATGAGCAATAATACAGTTGGTGTTGCACTACATATCTTTATTTTCCCAGCCAAATCGGTGATGACTGTTTACAAGACTGAGTGGCTCTCACAACAGAGCTGGTCAGAAAACATCCAGCCACAAGATAATGAGTGGCTCTCACAACAGAACTGGTCAGAAAACATCCAGCCACAAGATAATGAGTGGCTCTCACAACAGAGCTGGTCAGAAAACATCCAGCCACAAGATAATGAGTGGCTCTCACAACAGAACTGGTCAGAAAACATCTAGCCACTTAAAAAGGTCGCTTAAAAGTCGACAGGGTCGACTTCATTGCACCGGGTTTTTATCCCATATAGTTCAGTCTCTTTCCGCAGCGCGGAAAGCGTCGCACAAAGCATGAACTCCGTAGCTCCAGCGACGACCCTCGGGAGTCTAAGAAAAAATGCACTCGGGAATCCACAAGATAGGATAGACACCCAGCCTGCTGTATTGATACACCAGTGCATACACCACTGTACAACTACAATATGTGTGCCCTGATCTTGATAACAATGAGAACTCGTCTGATGGTGTAATCATAAAAGATGGGATCACAAGAAAAAGGTAAATCTAAGAAATAATAGAACTCATCTGATGGTGTAAGCATAAAAGATGGGATCACAAGAAGAAGGTAAATCTAAGAAATAACAGAACTCATCTGATGGTGTAAGCATAAAAGATGGGATCACACGAAGAAGGTAAATCTAAGAAATAACAGAATTCATCTGATGGTGTAAGCATAAAAGATGGGATCACATGAAGAAGGTAAATCTAAGAAATAACAGAACTCATCTGATGGTGTAAGCATAAAAGATGGGATCACAAGAAGAAGGTAAATCTAAGAAATAACAGAATTCATCTGATGGTGTAAGCATAAAAGATGGGATCACACGAAGAAGGTAAATCTAAGAAATAACAGAACTCATCTGATGGTGTAAGCATAAAAGATGGGATCACAAGAAGAAGGTAAATCTAAGAAATAACAGAATTCATCTGATGGTGCAAGCATAAAAGATGGGATCACAAGAAGAAGGTAAATCTAAGAAATAACAGAACTCATCTGATGGTGTAGCATAAAAGATGGGATCACAAGAAGAAGATAAATCTAAGAAATAACAGAACTCATCTGATGGTGTAGCATAAAAGATGGGATCACAAGAAGAAGATAAATCTAAGAAATAACAGAACTCATCTGATGGTGTAAGCATAAAAGATGGGATCACAAGAAGAAGGTAAATCTAAGAAATAACAGAACTCATATGATGGTGTAAGCATAAAAGATGGGATCACAAGAAGAAGGTAAATCTAAGAAATAACAGAACTCATCTGATGGTGTAAGCATAAAAGATGGGATCACACGAAGAAGGTAAATCTAAGAAATAAACTCATAGGTAATTATGTGCCTCATAAAAGACAATGAGAATAGTTGAAATCACAGATTTTGGCAGATAACAGGAAAACTTACAGCTCTAGACACTGACAGGCCTACCTGCATTTATTGTGCTTTATTTTAAACATCATTCCACTAAAAACAAAACATTACTACTGCATGCATTTGGTGAGTTTGGGATCACAACACACACAAATGCAATAATCTGTATATTTGAGAGTAACACGGTATCATTCAAATATAACAGTGCCGTGTTGTTTACCACATCTTTTAAAACAAAATAATTTACAGTTGACAGTGCATTTTTAAGATCTAGCACTATGATGTACTAACTTTACGTTGTTGTTTATATGCTCTGAATTCATTCATTCATCACGTACCATGCTGATAAGCATGGGCGGTCATGATTCACCACCTCACTCGATCAGGTCACCAGAGTCGTGGATCATCTCAATCTTCCTGTCTCGATCATACCACATGCCCAAGCCATCCAGGTATTTACTTCTATGTTGTCCACTTTTTCTAAACCCCTCCCCTCTGTGTCTTCTTACAATTTAATTCTAACCCTAGTTGTTCATTGTGTGCAACAACTGCATCTACTAAATGTTGCAGTTCCTGCTCATTATCTGCAATCAATACTGTATCATTCGCATATCTTATGTTATTGATGCTCTGAATAGCCATATAATTAAGCATGGTTAACATTATTACTATGTTCATTTGACTATGACATTCAGTGTGTGACCCAGAAAGTTATCATGGATACACACCTACACACAGACTTTCAACTATTACTGTTAAGAATGGAGGTGTAGGCATCCATATCCCATTTCCTAACAATGACTATGAGATGAGGTATATTTCCACCAGCAAATTTGTTCTCACTATACTGAGGTTCAAGCTATAGAGGAAGCTGCACACATGATCTACAGGACTTATTCTGGCTGTCTTCACATAGCCATTGTTACTGTTGCTCTATCTGTACTGCAATAACCTTGTTAGTTAGTTGGTCGGTCGGTCGGTTAGTCGGTCAGTTACTTAGTTAGTCACAGTTCGAACTTCATGGCAAACGGGTTGTCCCCAATATGCTCAATAAACTGTACAATCTGTTGTTTGAGTCATCTTTGCTCACATGACTGGTTAGTTTATTCCACAGAAGGGTATGAAAGTGAACCTGAAATATTTCCGAGATATGCCCTTACTTACATGTAAAACAATGTCACACTAGCCTAATCTACACGCCCACCTCTCACATGACTGGTTAGTTTGTTCTACAGTAGGGTATGAAAGTGAACCTGAAATATTCCTGAGATATGCCCTTACATGTAAAACAATGTCACACTAGCCTAATCTACACGCCCACCTCTCACATGACTGGTTAGTTTGTTCTACAGTAGGGTATGAAACTGAACCTGAAATATTCCTGAGATATGCCCTTACATGTAAAACAATGTCACACTAGCCTAATCTACACGCCCACCTCTCACAACAACAAGAGACTCACCAGCAGCTGCGGCATTCACTTCAACAAAGTAAGCCCTCCCTGGCTGTAACACTCCAGGCTTTATGACCAGGGATGCCTGGTCCAGCCCCGTCAGGGTCTGATCACGTGTCAGTCTAACTGGGTCTCTCATTTTGTTGATCAAATGGTCTGGAGCTGGAGGAGGTGGTAATGTATGCCTGACACACATACTCCCACAGGGATCTTCAGTTGTGGCTGGAGTTGAATCAGTTACTCCTGAATGGAAAAAGTTCTCTTGGGTCAAAGACAATCAGGTCTTTGCAGGACTAGATACAACAATGAATGGAACTGTAAGAGACTTCTGAAACAATATCCCATCTTATTTGTTTTAAATAGTTTACCAATGTCCTCAATCGAAGAAAACCTTAGTTGCTAATGCAGCCAATCAATAGCAAAGTTCAGTCTCTCTGTGTCACATCTTCAATCAGATGTCACTGTATACATTAGAACTGAACCAGGTAATTCATAATAGATCTTACTACAGTCCTATATATTTTCATTCATCCACATTGTACTTTCATTGTTTTTCTGAGTGCCCTTTTCATCTTCTGCAGACAATTTCCCCATTGAATTATCTGGTGTTTAAAATGGTTAATCCATATTGTAACCTGCCACACTGCTGATGATAATCATCATGACATCAATACACATTTGTTTCTTTCATCTTATCGTCCATTTATTGGTGTCACCTATCGATGTGCTAACTTGCATTCTAATTATCCCAAAACAAACACTAAATAGATTAGACAAGTCTAACAATTTAAATAATTTTAACAAAACACAATCAAAAGCAAAGATACAACAATAGTTTTGAATGTTTAATGTTAATTATACTGTTCTAAATTAAATATAACATTCCCTAGATCAGTACATACGTTGTTTTAGTATACCTAAATGTTATACTAGTATTAAATGTAGTAGCAGACTTTTAATGAGAACTTACCAATGAGAAAATTTCTTTTTCCTGCAGGGACTTCCTTTGGATCTCCAAATCCTCCATCTGTTGAGAAAAAAATGTAATGGGCTGAAGATGAGTAAAGTTGCTAACATTCAATAAATAAATCAACAAATAAAGAAAGTAGAAAGGGTCAGCTTTACAAAATCCAATCACAAGTAATAAAATGGAAATTGAAGCTAGCAAGTTTTCATCAGCAATTAAAAACAACAGACTCTAATACAGTTACATTAAAACACTATGAGAAATTATCTTTAGCTCAAAAACAGGGATCCTTATAACCTTCTCATGTGTTCTGTCTTACCTCTCTGGACACAAAAATCAATCTGTGCCATGATATAATAAGGTCAGCTGACTATATATGATGTAATAAAAAGAATGTAGGAGGGGGGCAGCAAACTGAGAGAAGAAAGCTCAACCTCCATAAATTAGTTAGTTAGTTAGTTAGTCTACAGATCATCCTCATTGCACATCGAACCACTGAGTCCATAAGTGCTCGGATCCACACCTCAGCAAATCCCGCAGCGTGTAGCGCCTAACAACACCAGTTCTGTGTTGGTTTATCAGTCTTCTTTTGCTTCCTGCGTAGTGTTCTTGTTTGGCCACACCTCTTTTAATTTGCTGTTCTTGCAGTCTGACCATGGTTGTAGATTCGCAGTCATCACCTGGTTCTCGCAAAAGTCTTACTTCTCGTAGAGCATTCAGAATTTCAGCCTGGTCCATGAAGCGTCTGCCCTCCACATTAGCCTTACCTGTGAGCTTGTCAGCCCGCTCATTTCCTTGTACTCCTGCATGCCCTGGAAAGAAGATGAAACTAATCTTTGTCTGCTGAGACCGCCCCAGAGACAGCAACCACTCTCTTGGGATCCACCCCATCTCTATCCTCTTGAGCATGCTCACCGAGTCGCTAAGGAAACATGCCCTAGTGAATGTCTGTGTCTCGAGCCATGCTATTGCTTTACTTACTGCCGTGACTTCCATAGTCAGGCTGCTTGTGGTCTCAACAAAAGCACCAGTCCTCCTTCACAATTCTCCCTCCGGCACGCACCGTAAAGGCCCATGAGCTTCTCACATGTCGAACGACCAACCCATCTGTGTAAATGACAGCATCACTGTCTAACGAATTCTCAAAAATCAACGCTTGTACTTCCGCCTCCACAGCAGCCGAATTTTCTTGTCTGCATTTTCTGTCTAGTTGGGTGCAAACTGAAAAGGGCGTACAGAAATATGTTGGCACTTGTACCCACTCCTCGCCAGGTTCCAAGTCCTCCAGTGAACACACCTGTTGAAGAATGTCTTCGGTTTGACCCATCCATGACCTTCCTCTTTTTAACCTGCTGCCCTTCACCTTCCTAATTTCACTATGCAGTGGATGTTGTGTGTTTGCGTTAACTCTGAGGAAGGCACGTGCTCTGCAAATTTGTAGTCTGTCTTCAATGGTTAGAAAATCAAAAAGGTAGCGCATCGCCCTGTATGCTGTATCTCTTGTACATCCAAGAATAATGTGCATAGCTTCGGTTTGTATCCTTTCCATCCTTTCTATCTGCTTATGGTTGAGAGTCAGGATCGCCATCGCATACTCAAAAACAGACGTGACCAGTGATATAGGAGGCACAGATGGTGCTGCTCACAGTTTGCTGCCGCCATCATCCACATCGCAGCCAAACTCCGCTTGGCCTTTGTTATCACCTGGTCTATGTGCTCATTATAAGCAAGGCTTCGATCAAAATGTATCCCCAGGTAATTCATTGCCTGCATTCTTTCTGAACGCAGATTAACGGTTGGTGTTGGAGTGTTGACAATATGATTATTCAAAGAGAACCATGTCACTGTTGCCTTTGTTAGGTTGACCATTGCCCCAGCTTCAGCACACCAAGTATTTATGCGATTGGGTTCGGTTTGCAGTTCCACAATAACCTGATCTCTATCCTTACCCTGACGATACACCAAAACATCATCGACATATAACAATGTCCTCCCCGGTCCAGTGATCTGCTGGTTGGTGATTCTCACAGTGTAGGCGTTGAACAGCTCCGGAGATAATGGTGATCCCTGTGCTAGGCCTGGATATATTGTTGTTGGTTCCGAAGTCCAACTGCCACATCTACTCAAAAACTACTTTCCGTTGGAAGAGGGCTGCAGCGATCCACCTAAGGAGGAACAGACTTATTTTGAGTTCAAGAAGCTGAAGCATTAGAAAATCCAATGGTACTTTGTTGTACGCGTCCTCAAGATCAATTGCTGCAGCAAAGGTTTCAATGCCTGAGTGGAAACCTTCACAAACATCATGAGCAAAAACTGCTGCATTGGTCCAGGTTTTTCTTTTGGGACGGTACCCTCCCAGGGTAGGTGGGAAAACACCTTGCTTCTCTAGCTGGCTTGATATTTTTCTGGCAATTAACTTCTCCAGCAGCTTGCCTATTGTATTCTGCATGGATTCATGCAGTATTATATTGTATGCACATGTATTCAACCTCCATAGAAACGGTATTAAATGGATAGCTACAAGGGCACAGAAGCACAATTACCTCCACAGTTCTACCCTCACCAGTTTAAACATGAAAAGCTTTAGACACACTAGGATTTAAATAAACACACACACACACATACATATACACCACTTACACATTGAAAAGTATACAGAAAAGAAGTCTTATTTTAGTCATAATATGTGGCATGGAAGTATACCACAGAAAATACTGAAAGGCAAAATCCAGGAGTAATGAAAGCTTGCATGTGCAAGAAACAAGTATATCGCACACAAATGCAGGAACATCAGGGTTTAGACTTGTTCACCCCTCTGCTGTGTGTCCACCGTGACGAGGTAGAGGGGCTTGTGCGTCCCAATGACCCCAAGAGCTATGCCGACGGTAGCACAGCTACTGGTAGGGCCACCCATGTCGGACAGGTCAAGGGAGAGGGACCAGACGAAGAGACACACAAACCTGCTGCCTTGTAGGTAGACTGGGTACAGTCAAAGGCTAGAGAAAACACCCCGAATACATGCTTGTCGAAATCAGATGTACTGAGCCACAGGCTTGACAAAGCAGTGCAACGTAAAACCTGCTGCCTTGTAGGTAGACTGGGGACAGTCAAAGGCTAGGGAAAGCATCCCGAATAAATGCTTGTCGAAATCGGATGTACTGAGCCACAGGCTTGACAAAGCAGTGCAACATAACTTAATTCATGATGTCACAAATCAAAATTAATCGTTATGGTGCTAATCCCGTGAAGTCCCATCAGGCGGCGATAGTGCCGGGCCCCCTGCCTCGAGGGGGTCCACCCATGACTACTGGTGGTCACCTTCCCCTGTGCTGTGGAGTCAAGGCACAGAGGAGTAGGTTAAGAGCTATTGACCAAATACCCCGGACACTCAACATACTACAGTGGAATGCCGAAGGAGTTTACAAGAAGAAAGACTCCCTAACACAGCGTCTTCATAAAGATAGAATAGATGTGGCATGCATTCAAGAGACACACCTCAACGCCAATCACAAATTCTCAGTCAGAGGATATCAGGCCACACGTTTCGACCGCGAAGGACACAAAGGAGGAGTTCTAATACTTACACGAAATACAATACCTTGCAGCGAAGTATCTGTGATCTCTAACAACCAAACGGAAATTATAGGTGTTGATATAATGATAAAGGACATGAAAATAAGAATCTACAATCTGTATAGCCCAGCAGATAAGGACCTTACACTCTCAAACATGAAAATAACTGACACAAACTGCATTATTGTCGGAGACTTTAATAGCCGTTCAGAAAGATAGGGATACCCAGATACTGACAAAAGAGGAGATGAATTGGAGGACTGGGAAATAGACTCAAATCTCCATCTACTCAACAAAGCGGATGACACACCGAGCTTCTACTCCAGAAGATGGCTTACCACTTCTACTCCAGACTTAGCTTTCTGCACAGGAGACATCCTCCACAAAATCGATCGCCATGTGCTGGACCAATTAGCAGGTAGTGACCACAGACCAATCAAGCTTGTAATGAATATGGAGTATGTTCCACAGGAGCAAAAGCCCTTGCCCCGCTGGAATTACAAACGAGCAGATTGGGACAGATTTGCCATACTAACAGACAAATATTGTGAAAACATAAATACACGATATGGCAACATAAAGCAAATGGTGGAAAGTCTAAACAGAGCGATAATACAGGCAGCCACTGAGTCTATTCCAAGAGGAGCGAGGAAAAATTACAAACCATACTGGACTGAAGAACTACAAAGTTTGGAGGACAAAGTTGAAGATGCCAGGAAGACAGCAGAGAGAGAACAAACAATTGAAGCAAACATCTCTCTCAAAGCCATCTCAGCAAAATATAAAAGAACAGTAAATCAAACAACAAGAGATTGTTGGAGGAAAAAAACAGAAAACCTGAATTTTGACAGGGATGGAAACAAACTATGCAAACTAGTGAAAGCCATGAACAATGAAGGACCTAGAAACAAACAAATAACAATTAAACAAGGAAATGCCTTGCTTACAGGAAAAAAGGCTGCAAATGCACTAATGGAACACTATGCAAATGCAAACCACATTGATATTACAACCGAACAGAAGAAAGCAATCAAAGACAAACAGATACATCATAGAAATACAGAGACAGCAGCAGAATATATGATGGCAAATCTAACAATGGAAGAAATGGAACAGGCAATGAATACCCTAAAAAAGAAGAAATCACCAGGAAAGGATGGTATCACAAATGAAATGCTAATAGGACTAGGCACCAAGGCAAAGAAGAAACTACTAGCAGTCCTAAATAACAGCTGGAAGAGAGGAATAGTCCCACAGGCTTGGAAGGAAGCTATACTAATACCAGTCCCAAAGAAAGGAAAAGACCTGGAAGAACCAAATGGCTATCGATCTATCAGTCTACTTAGCTGTGTAGGAAAATTAATGGAACGCATTATCAATGGCAGGCTAACATGGCATCTGGAAGAAAACAAACTCTTAACACCACACCAAGCAGGATTCAGAAAGTACAGATCCACTGAAGATCAAATAACCTATATAGCTCAGGAAATAGAGGATGCCTTCCAAGAGAAAAAGCACACACTAGCAGTCTGGATAGATTTAGAAAAAGCATTTGATAAAGTATGGAAGGAAGGACTGAAAGTAAAACTGCAAAACATGCATGTTTGTGGAAAAATGTATAAATGGATCAGCCACTACCTTGAGAACAGAACTGCCAGGACAAAAGTACAAGGACAAACAAGCAAAATGATGCTGTTGGAGCAAGGTGTCCCCCAAGGAGGAGTTCTTTCACCAACATTATTCCTAGCATATATAAATGACATCACAGAAAATTTTCCAGCCAGAGTACACACATCCTCCTTTGCAGATGACCTAGCCATATGGACATCTGAAGAATATATTAGTACAGCTAACAGCCGAATACAGCAAGCCTTATTAGCGCTAGAGGACTGGTCAAAATCATGGCCAGTGAAGATAAGTGAGGAGAAAACAACATGCACAGTATTCTCCCTCTCAAATAAAACTCAGCAACCTAAGCTGGTATTGAATGGAAAAATATTGCGCCATGAAGAAAATCCAAACTATCTAGGAGTCACCTTTGATCGTCGCCTGACATGGAAGACACAGGTTGAGAAAAATCGAACAAGAGCAAGGCAGAGAATGGCAATCATGAAAAAGCTTGCTGGTACAACGTGGGGAGCAGATGAGAAAGTTCTCAAGAAGTTATATACTGGACGGGTGAGGCCAATACTGGAATATGGCATTGCAGCTTGGGCAACAGCAGCTAAGTCAAACTTTAACAAAATAAGTAGAGTCCAAAACCAAGGAATGCGAATCATAACTGGAAGCCTGAAGAGAACGCCTATTAATGAACTAGAAAAGATCACTTGTTTACAACCAATGCAGGATAGAAGAGATAGCAGAGCCCAGCAACAAGCAGAAAAATATAGAAGATTGACAGACCACCCTATGTACAACAGATTTAATGGTTTTGGAAAGGGAAGACTGAAGCGTAGCAACTTTGTAGAAACTGCAAATCGAAGGATTAGGGCAGATCCTATACTTAACATATCAACAGTCAAGCCCATTTACAATGCACACAAGTTCCCAGCTTGGAGGCAGCAGCAACTGCCTGAGATGATAGAAAACATTCCTGGTATTGAGAAAAAGAACACTCAGCATGAAACCGAAAGAAGAGAAATAACCCTAAACTACATAAAAGAACATTACCCAAGCAGGAATTGGACCCATGCATATACAGATGGATCAGCCAAAAATTCAATAGAGAATGGAGGAGGAGGAATTCTCCTAAATTTAAAAAATGGAGTGAAAAAAACACATTCAATGGCAACTGGAAAATTTTCAAGTAACTTCAAAGCGGAGGTAGAGGCTCTGAAAACTGCAGCAGAAATGCTCCTGATGGAGGAAAATAAAGAGAAGCAAATAGCTTTCTTCACAGATGCAAAGTCAGCTGTCTCAATACTGAAGAGCAATAACAGCACAGAACTAGCTGACCTAAGAGCAACACTCCATGGTCTATGCCAGAAATCCAAAAAAGTTGTAATACAGTGGATCCCATCACATTGCAGTATACCTGGAAACGAAGAGGCTGACAGACTGGCAAAAGAGGGTGGACGACTACCACAGCCTGACATAGACATAACCTATAATGAGGCAAAGAGGTTGATAAAAAGCACTTATAGAACCAAATGGGAATCAGAGCATCCAGGCCATCAGAAGGATGATGCATATTACAAACTCGACCGAAGAGAACAAGTAGCAATCTTCAGACTCCGCACAGGACATAACAGGCTGAAATACCACTTGTTCAATAAACTAAAGATAGGAGATACCGATGAATGTAATTGTAGAACTGGAAAAATGACAACAAAACATTTGCTGCAGGATTGCCCAACGTATGCAGAACAGAGAAAGATATTTTGGCCCACACCTGCTTCATTTGAGGACAAGCTCTATGGAGATATAAACAAGCTCAAGTTGACCGCAGCTTACTTTAACTACATACATGTTGACATTTAAAGGTGCATGAAGACCCAGAGGCATGAAATGGAATATTGCTTGGATAGCAAATCCATTATGTGGAAAGTCCAAATCGAAAGCTCGCTGTGTGGGCTTCATAAAAGGTGGAAAAGTGTCCTAGTGGCACGAAATGGAATATTGCTTGGATAGCAAATCCATTACGTGGAAAGTCCGAATCAAAAGCCCATTGTGTGGGCTTCATAAAAGATGGAAAAGTGTCCTAGTGGCATGAAATGGAATATTGCTTGGATAGCAAATCCATTACATGGAAAGTCCGAATCAAAAGCCCACTGTGTGGATGTCATCTGCAGACTGCATACTTCTGGTTTCCGGAAGAACAGCCTATGGTGAATGGAAGGCCCAATATACGGAAGTGAGGCTAAGCAGCCATGTGCAGGACGTGACGATTCCTTGGGTGAGCCCAGTACCAGAGCGCTATGTATCGGCTCTGCAAGTATGGAAGCCTCCTTGGATGGCGGGGAATGCCCATGGTCTGCCCCTGCCTTCCCTTGAGGGCTGACCAGGATCTTTGGCTGTTCTATATGGGCCAGCTGGGATGGGGGATAACACCACAACAGTGAGAGTCAAACGTCCTAAGAAACCCCTGGGAAGGTTAACCTGGTCAACAAATGCCCGCAGAAGTCGGATGTGTTGGCCTAACGGCGCAAGAACACAGCTCTGCTGTAAACAGGCACAACGCAATCACATCCGGAAAAAAAACTCCGGATGAACGAAGAAGAAGAAGACTTGTTCAGAGAATTTATAACAACAAGGAACAGTGGTGTGACATCAGGCAACTTCAACGACAGTATTCCCAGTGGCTAACCTGATGATGCTGATGCTACATATTTACACACACACATTTAATAATAATTTTTCTATAGACAACTAAGCTGATAATAAAAATATGAAACATGAAATCTGATATAACAATTCTCCATAATGAAGTTGTTCAGGTCAATGACAGCTAACAACAGAGCAAGCAAATTGAAAGAAGATATGCAAGTAAAATAAACACACACACACACAAACTACTACCATTCCACAGCGGGTGTATGCACATGCTAATCTTCTCAAATTACAAGGTGACAGTCTCAGCATGTAAAATCTTATTAACTGAGAGAATGTATTCATACACACATAAACACACGAGCTGATTTAAATGGAGAGAGACAGAACTCTGTCCGGAAGCCATGGTGGTGCAGTGGCTAGCCACTCACCTGTCAGCACTGTGGTTGATGGTTCAATCTGCATTGGGTTAGTTTTGAAATGTTAAAACCAACTTGTAAACCCAGTCTAAATTGGGTACCAGGAAATGTCTTGGAAAGTAAAGGCAGCCAGCATGATACAGACCACATAAGCCACCCAGTCTCTACAGTTCATGTCAATGGGAGTGGGGGAAAGATGTGTGAGACTATTTTCCACATAGCTGTATTTCTTGCTGTCATGTTTATTCATAGAGGAAGATATCTAAATACCTGTTCTCCAGGCAAACATGTTTCGTCTTACACCTGGGCTTTTGGCTTCTGACGGATCAGGTAGCATGTGTGAAGAAAGACCTTCACCTTTGACCTCTGCTGGATCTGTGGGAAATAGTCAACATGTACTTACAGCTTTGTTGGCTAAAAATCCTACAGTATTTGTGTTCTTTATTATTAATGTGCTGACAGTTGTTTTTATGAAAAACAGCAACCAAAAAACAACAAGCCACCGAAGGAATGTAGCCATGTGTTGATTTCTGGAAGTCAAACTATGAGAACAGTCCATTAGTAAACCCCTTGATTCAGCTTTTTCATCCATCGTATGCTGGACAAATACCATGGCTAACTGAACCCCAGTTAAAGTAGCATATTTTACATGTCCACATCAACATGATCACTCATGTGTAGATATAATTATCTAGAATAAATTACCAGTGGTCTACTGAGTAGAGGACAATGTTTTTATTTAATCAGAACAGTTCAATAAGATGAACTTTTAAGCTTATCCTTTAAATCATCATCATCTTCTGAAGTCTTCTTTCCTAACACTTAGTTACCCACCTCTCTAACTTAGAAGTCAGTGTGTTTGACTTCAGCATGCAACTGTGTAGGCTTCACTGTCTCTACATAGATTCCATCCATGGTAACTGACTTTATCTACCCATAGGTAGCTTTTTCTTTCCCAACAATTTGGCCATGACAGCAGCATTACATGTGCCTCTTTGTAATTTCCAGCTGTGGTGGAATTTTTACCATGTGCACCTTGTACATAGGACCTTTTGTGTTTCACTCTTACCTGAGTGCATCAAACCTCTTATGTTTCACTCTCACCTGAGAAGGCTAGACATATGATAAATACCCAAGTGATCAGGGGAACTTGTGATATTAAAAACCAAAGGTTTTTAATCATAATTTCTCCCCTCTGCCGTGCGTCCACCTTGACGAGGTAGAGGGGCTTCCGCGTTCCAATGACCCCAAGAGCTATGCCGACGGTAGCACAGCTACTGGTAGGGTCACCCATGTCGGACAGGTCAAGGGAGAGGGACCAGACGAAGTGACGCACAAACCTGCTGCCTTGTAGGTAGACTGGGGACAGTCAAAGGCTAGGGAAAGCATCCCAAAATATGCTTGTCGAAATCGGATGTACTGAGCCACAGGCTTGACAAAGCAGTGCAACGTAACTTTATCATTTCATGATGCCACAGATGAAAATTAATCGTTATGGTGCTAATCCCGTGAAGTCCCATCAGGCGGTGATAGTGCCGGGCCCCCTGCCTCGAGGGGGTCCACCCATGACTACTGGTGGTCACCTTCTCCTGTGCTGTGGAGTCAAGGCACAGAGGAGTAGGTTAAGAGCTATTGACCAAACACCCCGGACACTCAACATACTACAATGGAATGCAGAAGGAGTCTATAACAAGAAAGCCTCCCTAACACAGCGTCTTCATAAAGATAGAATAGATGTGGCATGCATTCAAGAGACACACCTCAACGCTAATCGCACATTTTCAGTCGAGGGATATCAGGCCACACATTTCGACCGCGAAGGACACAAAGGAGGAGTTATAATACTTACACGAAATACAATACCCTGCAGCGAAGTATCTGTGATCTCTGACAACCAAACGGAAATTATAGGTGTTGATATAATGATAAAGGACGTGAAAATAAGAATTTACAATCTGTATAGCCCGGCAGATAAGGATCTTAGACTCTCAAATATGGAAATAACTGACACAAATTGCATTGTACATTAATAGCCGTTCAGAAAGATGGGGATACCCAGATACTGACAAAAGAGGAGATGAAGTGGAGGACTGGGAAATAGACTCAAATCTCCATCTACTCAACAAAGCGGATGACACACCAAGCTTCTACTCCAGAAGATGGATTACCACTTCTACTCCAGACTTAGCTTTCTGCACAGGAGACATCCTCCACAAAATCGATCGCCATGTGCTTGACCAATTAGCAGGTAGTGACCACAGACCAATCAAGCTTGTAATAAATATGGAGTATGTTCCACAGGAGCAAAAGCTTTTGCCCCGTTGGAATTACAAACGAGCAGATTGGGACAGATTTGCGATACTAACAGACAAATATTGTGAAAACATAAATACACGATATGGAAACATGAAGCAAATGGTGGAAAGTCTAAACAGAGCAATAATACAGGCGGCCACTGTGTCTATTCCAAGAGGAGCGAGGAAAAATTACAAACCATACTGGACTGAAGAACTACAAATTTTGGAGGACAAAGTTGAAGATGCTAGGAAGACCGCAGAGAGAGAACAAACAACTGAAGCGAACATCTCTCTCAAAGCCATCTCAGCAAAATATAAAAGAACAGTAAATCAAACAACAAGAGATTGTTGGAGGAAAAAAACAGAAAACCTGAATTTTGACAGGGATGGAAACAAACTATGGAAACTAGTGAAAGCCATGAACAATGAAGGACCTAGAAAAAAACAAATAACAATTAAACAAGGAAATGCCTTGCTTACAGGAAAAAAGGCTGCAAATGCACTAATGGAACACTATGCCAGTGCAAACCACATTGATATTACAGCCGAACAGAAGAAAGCAATCAAAGATAATCAGATACATCATAGATATACAGAGACAGCAGCAGAATATATGATGGCAAATCTAACAATGGAAGAAATGGAACAGGCAATTAATACCCTAAAAAAGAAGACATCACCAGGAAAGGATGGAATCACAAATGAAATGCTAATAGGACTAGGCACTAAGGCAAAAAAGAAACTGCTAGCAGTCCTAAATTGCAGCTGGAAGAGGGGAATAGTCCCACAGGCATGGAAGGAAGCTATACTAATACCAGTCCCAAAGAAAGGAAAAGACCTAGAAGAACCAAATGGCTATCGACCTATCAGTCTTCTTAGCTGTGTAGGAAAATTAATGGAACGCATTATCAATGGCAGGCTAACATGGCATCTGGAAGAAAACCAACTCTTTAACACCTCACCAAGCAGGATTCAGAAAGTACAGATCCACTGAAGATCAAATAACCTATATAGCTCAGGAAATAGAGGATGCCTTCCAAGAGAAAAAGCACACACTAGCGGTCTGGATAGATTTAGAAAAAGCATTTGATAAAGTATGGAAGGAAGGACTGAAAGTAAAACTGCAAAAAATGCATGTCTGTGGGAAAATGTACAAATGGATCAGCCACTACCTTGAGAACAGAACTGCCAGGACAAAAGTACAAGGACAAACCAGCAAAATGATGCTATTGGAGCAAGGTGTCCCCCAAGGAGGAGTTCTTTCACCAACATTATTCCTAGCATATATAAACGACATCACGGAAAATTTTCCAGCCAGAGTACACACATCATCCTTTGCAGATGACCTAGCCATATGGACATCTGAAGAATATATTAGTACAGCTAACAGCAGAATACAGCAAGCCCTATTAGCGCTAGAGGACTGGTCAAAATCATGGCTAGTGAAGATAAGTGAGGAGAAAACAACATGCACAGTGTTCTCCCTCTCAACTAAAACTCAGCAACCTAAGCTGGTATTGAATGGAAAAATATTGCGCCATGAAGAAAATCCAAACTATCTAGGAGTCACCTTTGATCGTCGCCTGACATGGAAGACACAGGTTGAGAAAAATCGAACAAGAGCAAGGCAAAGAATGGCAATCATGAAAAAGCTTGCTGGTACAACGTGGGGAGCAGATGAGAAAGTTCTCAAGAAGTTATATACTGGACGGGTGAGGCCAGTACTGGAATATGGCATTGCAGCTTGGGCAACAGCAGCTAAGTCAAACTTTAACAAAATAAGTAGAGTCCAAAATCAAGGAATGCGAATCATAACTGGAAGCCTGAAGACAACGCCTATTAATGAATTAGAAAAGATCACTTGTTTACAACCAATGCAGGATAGAAGAGATAGCAGAGCCCAGCAACAAGCTGAAAAATTTAGAAGATTGACAGACCACCCTATGTATAAAAGGTTTAGTGGTTTTGGAAAGGGAAGACTGAAGCGTAGCAACTTTGTAGAAACTGCAAAACAAAAGATTAGGGCAGATCCCATACTTAACATATCAACAGTCAAACCCATTTACAATGCAGACAAGTTCCCAGCTTGGAGACAGCAGCAACTGCCTGAGATGATAGAAAACATTCCTGGTATTGAGAAAAAGAACACTCAGCATGAAACCGAAAGAAGAGAAATAACCCTAAACTACATAAAAGAACATTACCCAAGCAGCAATTGGACCCATGCATATACAGATGGATCAGCCAAAAATTCAGTAGAGAATGGAGGAGGAGGAATTCTCCTAAATTTAAAAAATGGAGTGAAAAAAACACATTCAGTGGCAACTGGAAAGTTCTCAAGTAACTTCAAAGCGGAGGTAGAGGCTCTGAAAACTGCAGCAGAAATGCTCCTGATGGAGGAAAATAAAGAGACGCAAATAGCTATCTTTACAGATGCAAAGTCAGCTGTCTCAATACTGAAGAGCAAAAACAGCACAGAACTAGCTGACCTAAGAGCAGCACTCCATGGTCTATGCCAGAAATCCAAAAAAGTTGTAATACAGTGGATCCCATCACATTGCAGTATACCTGGAAATGAAGAGGCTGACAGACTGGCAAAAGAGGGCGGACGACTACCACAGCACGACATAGACATAACCTATAATGAGGCAAAGAGGTTGATAAAAAGCACTTATAGAACCAAATGGGAATCAGAGCATCCAGGCCACCAGAAGGATGATGCATATTACAAACTCGACCGAAGAGAACAAGTAGCAATCTTCAGACTCCGCACAGGACATAACAGGCTGAAATACCACTTGTTCAACAAACTAAAGATAGGAGACACAGATGAATGTAATTGTGGAACTGGTAAAATGACAGCTAAACATTTGCTGCAAGAGTGCCCAATATATGCAGAACAGAGAAAGATATTTTGGCCCACACCTGCTTCATTCGAGGACAAGCTCTATGGAGATATCAACAAGCTCAAGTCGACTGCAGCTTACTTTAACTGTATTCAGGTTGACATTTAAATGTACATGAAGAAGTATTTAGACTGCCACACTTCATACCACAGGCATGTCGGTTACACAAGCCTCCCAGAGGCATGAAATGGAATATTGCTTGGATAGCGAATCCATTATGTGGAAAGTCCGAATCGAAAGCTCACTGTGTGGGCTTCATAAAAGGTGGAAAAAGTGTCCTAGTGGCACAAAATGGAATATTGCTTGGATAGCAAATCCATTACGTGGAAAGTCCGAATCGAAAGCTCACTGTGTGGATGTCATCTGCAAACTGCATTCTTCTGGCTTCTGGAAGAACAGCCTATGGTGAACGGAAGGCCCAATATACGGAAGTGAGGCTAAGCAGCCATGTGCAGGACGTGACGATTCCTTGGGTGAGCCCAGTACCAGAGTGCTGTGTGATGGCTCTGCAATTATGGAAGCCTCCTTGGATGGCGGGGAATGCCCATGGTCTGCCCCTGCCTTCCCTTGAGGGCCGACCAGGATGCCTTTGGCTGTTCTATATGGGCCAGCTGGGATGGGAGATAACACCACAACAGTGAGAGTCTAACGTCCTAAGAAACCCCCCGGGAAGGTTAACCCGGTCAACAAATGCCCGCAGAAGTCGGATGTGTCGGCCTAACGGCGCAAGAACGCAGCTCTGCTGTAAACAGGCACAACGCAATCACGTCCGAAAAAAAACTCCGGATGAACGAAGAAGAAGAATCATAATTTCTAGCCCTTTGCTGGAATTGGAACCCAGTAACTTCTGAGCTTGAGGTAAGCTCTCTGCCACTATCTCTGCTAAACAGTTAATGACTTCTTGTAGAAGTCTTTCTGAGCTTGGATAGGAAAAGGGATAACTCTGATATACGGGTCCCCTGGCGGTGGTACTTCAGTGCCAGGTCAGGTGGAAAGTCTCTACATTAACCTCACTCTGATAAAGGCAGGCCCTTTTGAAATAAGCTTATAGACATCACACTTAAGAGTTAAGGCTCAGTCTTCCAGGGGTTTCACCAACCAATCAACCAATACTGTAGTATGTTCAAAATATCTCAGATGAAGTCCTAGTTTTCAGAAACAGTTTACTTTAGTCGACGGATCAACATCACGGCACATGGGTGTAACCCATAAGTGCTCCATTCTGCTCCTAACTCAAGCCTGAGTCTGGAGAATCTCAGCTCAATGCACAAACTTCATAGCACCAGCGAGGATCATGAAATACTTTGGGTAGATTTTTAACTTGAAATTTTGCCTGGGCAGGGCCGTCAGGCTACTCTTTTTCAATTTCCAACTGCCAAGGGATTTTTTTTACATGCGCAACAATGCACACGGGTGTCCGATCTCACTTTCCAGAGACCAGGGGAAAGTTTGTTACTAGAAGTCCACGTAAAAAAAATCCCGGCCCTCATTGGGGCTTGAACCCGGGACCTCCAGTACTCAAGGCTGACACCATACCTCGAGACCACTCAGAAACATTAGAACACATAATGTATTTTAATTTAACAGTTCATTTTCCAAAGAATGCAATATATTATAAAATTATTGAAAATATATTCTATACTTTTATTTGTCATTCTTCCTGAAAACATAGATTTTCAGACTGTAACACTTTTAACAAATAGATTTGCTTGTCCTCATGCATACAACACAATGAAAGTAAACAAGAAAAATAACTTTCTCAAAGAGGAGAAAGAATATGCTCACCACCGGGAACTCTGTCCATTCTTTCATTTGCTCTGCTCTCCTGACGCTCCACTGAACAAATATAGAAATCACAAATCAGAGGTAGGAACTTAAAACATGAACTATGGCATTTTTAGTCTGATTGTCTAAATCACAAACTAGAATTTTTGTGTTTCATATTAACAGCACAGATCAGCTTGGCCGAATGGATAAGAACGTGTGTTCTTAAAAATCCTGTGTGGTGATGCTGAGGTAAGGGGTTCAACCACTACCCTTGACAGTTGAACTAAAATGTTGACCTCTCATCCTTGACCTTGAGACATAAATTACAAGTACCTCTGAAGTCAGAGTGGGTTCGCCTGATGATGAGGGGCACTGTTAATAGGGAAAGCTAATCTACACGCAAAATTAGTCCAGCACTACTAGAAGTAGTGTGTATGGACTTCGCTTGAGGTCAAAGCAAGTGAGCACACAAAAATATTCATGGCACTAAGAAATTTGTTATGCAGCAAAAGGGTCCTTGTATATGCCTTTAGGTGCACTGGGTATATGGTGCCGGACCTGCATTTGTACAGACAATTTAGCACTTCTAATGTATGTGTATATGTTAGCATGTATATATGTGCATGCACACGAGAGAGAGAGAGAGAGAGAGAGAGAGAGAGAGAGAGAGAGAGAGAGAGAGAGAGAGAGAGAGAGAGAGAGAGAGAGAGAGAGAGAGAGAGAGAGAGAGAGAGAGAGAGAGAGACAGACAGACAGACAGACAGACAGACAGACAGACAGACAGACAGACAGACAGACAGATAGAGAGAGACACACACACAGAGCAAGAGAGAGAGAGACAGAGAGAGACACACAGAGCAAGAGAGAGACACACACAGAGCAAGAGAGAGAGACACAGATCAAGAGAGAGAGGCACAGAGACAGAGAGAGAGACAAATGGAGTGAGACAAATGGAGAGAGACAGAGAAAGACAAACAGAGAGAGACAGACAGAGAGAGACACAGAGAAAGAAAGAGAGAGACACACACACACAGAGAAAGAAAGAGACAGAGAGAGACAGAGAGAGAGAGAGAGACAAACAGAGAGAGAGAGAAAAAGAGAGACACAGAGAGACAGAGAGCGAGACAAACAGAAAGAGAGAGAGAGAGAGACAGACAGACAGAGAGAGAGAGAGAGAGAGAGAGAGAGAGAGAGAGAGAGAGAGAGAGAGAGAGAGAGAGAGAGAGAGTTAGAAAGACAAGAGTGAGGGGGAATTTCTTATATCTTAATACTTGTAACAAACTTACTCTAATATACTTAATAGACATCCCCTGCTGTTAACAGACACAGTAGACAGCTATGCTGTAATGTGCTCTGCATGGCAATAAACATTATGCTATCATACTAATTGTCTCTCTGGCCGAGGGGTTACAACACTTTCTCCGTAATCCCGTTTATCACGCAATCTCTGGTTCGATCCCCGCTGGTGACTTGCGGGATAACTGAGCCGGCCACTCAGAAAGCTATGGCAAACTACTGAGCATAATCTTGCCAAGAAATCAACAGACAGCTGAAAGATGCTGCTGTTGACAGCGATGTCCTGTAAAGGATATGCGAATTTAAAAAAAAAAATCATACTAATTGTTATGTTTGAAGGTTTTTACTTTAAATAAAAATGATATATTCAAAACATTTAGGTGTGGGAATCACTTCACATAACTGAAGACAACTTCAACATCAATGTGAAAACTTCATATCACTTACGTAGTCCAGAGTCTGTTATCATCTCAGGCTGAGTTTGTGATCTTATTACTTGAACTGAAAGGAAGGAAATTAGCAGTTGTTAACATCACTTTGGATAAAACTTACACATCATTATGTTGGTAACATCTAATGATGTAGTTACAGCGCTAAGTTAGTTAAATAATTGCAGTTCCAACTTCAAAGGTCACCCCCATAATTCTCCATTCCAGTGCCAGTGAATATCAAACAAAATGCTCCTCACTGTCCCATGGGAAAAGTGGAACAGTCATGACAAACCAACAGGACGCACAGGCATGCCTGCATAAAGCCACTGCCAGAATGCCATCACAACAGTCCGTCAGTAAAATTACAGTTCACTGGTGATGGAAGCGCAGTCATTAGAAAACCAGCTGTTGCACACTCATTGTTGCATAAGGCAAAACGAACTAGTTCAGCAACCAGCTGTCCACCATTTTTCTGATTATGCAGTTCACAATATAAACAACCGCGGACAAATATAAAAGCATTCCCCATTAAATCCACAGCTCAAGGTGTCACTCCATGGACTTAACTCAGTAGCTTGGCGTTCAAACAAATCTATTATAATAGCTAACAGATTATCTAATGAAAGAATTATTTTGGTATATTGCATCATTATGAATATCCTTTCTGGGGATTTTCTGGGCTAAATTAGAAAGGTCGAGGGTCCTCTTTTGCACACAAAAAGTTAGGATTTTGAAAACATTGTACCTGGAATAGATACAAAAATCTCTTGCCTTACAGGGATTTGAGCCCGTATCCCATGATGTGTGAGAATACAAACTATACAATTACACACTTGTTTTCTACAAATATGACAATTTAAATCTTACCTCCATCTACAACCATTGTGGTAACTGAAGACATGGTTTTAGATGTCAGGGTTGTTGCATTAAGATTCCCTTTCTTCATCTTCCCTTCATCTTTCGTTTTCAGGTGATTGACTTCAGAACTTGTAGTCATGTTACAGACACCAAGACCTTTGCTAGTGAATTCTTGATCCTTGTGCTCTAGTGTGAGAGCCTCAATCTTCCAGGCGTAAGTTAGAGGTCCCCTTGGACATGTTGGACAATGCACACGAATTGATACTTTTCTGTGAGGGTTGACTGTATTGTTCCAGCACTGGGGACACTCCAAGAGAAGGCTGCAGAACACAAATTGACAAGTAAATCCAGATCTGATCCAACATTACACATAGTTCAGTACAGCCATTTGACATTTCAAGAAGTGCTTCTGAAAGGTTTTGACATTTTTCAGAACACACGAATGGCCACTACCATCTAATATAGAATGTTCACATACATACTAAAGACAAGACAAATATTTTCTGTTTGTAGACACCAAATCTTGACATAGATATTGAATTATACAGAATTATACTAAAGACATGACTGAAATATTTGCTATTTGTATCAAACTAATTTTTCTTCATAAACTCCATTATTCATCATGTTTCTACACAAAGACAGTTCTGTTATGCTGTTTATCAGTTCTGTTGCTGAATCTTTCATTTCCACAATATCAAGTTAAACGGTATCTTTCATCTTCGTAATCTGTGTCTGTTTTTCACCCCTTTGCAATGCTTGCCATATCTCCTTCCTATAATGTAGAAGGTTGTTGAGGCAAAAGGACCTTTACTTATTTATGTTGTTTTATATATCCAGAGTCAATCCATGGATAGTGACAATTGCCATTAAGTATTTGATCATTTAGAAAACTCATTACATATAAGAACTCCTCAGAAAACTCACTTTGCAGGAGATCATTTTAGAAAACTGAGTACAAATAAGATCATCTTAGATAACTCATTAAATGTAGATCATTTTACAAAACTCGGTAAATAAAAGATCATCTCATACAACTCATTACATACACAATTATCTTAGAAAACTCATGTTTATAGCATACCCTTTATAGGACATCACAGTCAACACCAGCATTTCTGCCGTTATGAATTGTATCCGCAATTTCTTCGCCACAGAGACCAGCAGAAAATTCATTACATATTGTTTGTTTTTTTAAATAACTTTCATTAGTAAATAATTAGGACTTTAAACCTGTTCCTGTCCCACAAGTCAAGTCAGAATATTATGTAAGGAGGCAAAAGAATCATGGCTTGAGGAAAAGTGCTTAGAAATTAAAAACCAACACAACAGTCAAAATACCAAATTAGTGCACAAAAGAATTCAGGAACTTACAAGAACAAGTACATCAACAGGGTGTCTAAAAACTAAAGATGGCAAAATCATAATAGAAAAAGACCAGATTCTACATGTATGGACAGATTATGTGAAACACCTTTATGATGATAACAGAGACGAACAGTATGATATTAGATTTAATAATGAAGGACATCCAATTTTGGTGATGGAGGTTCGAAATGTTCTTAAGCATATGAAAGCTGGCAAGGCCCCCGGTGCAGATTACATCACAACAAAAATGATTAAAGCTTTAGAAGAATTTGGACTAGAGCAAGTCACCAGACTGCTGAACACATTATATGATACTGGAGATATACCTCCTGAATTATGTAACTCTGTATTTATTGCAATCCCAAAGAAATCAGGAACCTTGGAATATGATCAACATAGAACAATTAGTATAATGAGTCACATCACAAAGATTCTGCTAAGAATTATCATATAAAGAGTGAGGAAGAAGATACAACCTGAAATAGGGGAAGAACAATGTGGGTTTGTAGAAGGAAAGGGTACAGTAAATGCTGTGTATATGCTGCGAACAGTTATTGAACATGCTATAGAAGTAAACAAGGATATACAATAAGGATTGATAATGAAGTGGGACAGTATCAGCCAATTAAGAGAGGTGTTAGGCAGGGATGTGTGATGTCTCCAGATCTTTTTTCCCTATACAGTGAAAATATTTTCAGAAATGTAGAGGATATAAATGGAATCAGCATTGGAGGACGAAACATCAATAACAATAGATGTGCAGATGATACAGTATTAATTGCAGACAATGCGCAGGACCTGCGACAATTAGTAGATGCGGTTGTTGTACACAGTGAGCAACTGGGGTTAGAATTAAATTGTAAAAAGACTCAGGTTATGGTCGTCACTAGGAAGGAAGAAGTGCCACAATGTAATATACAAGTAAATGGAAATATTCTTCAACAAGTGAATCGGTACAATTATCTTGGAACAGTCATAACATCTGATGGGAGATGCCTTGAAGAGATTAGAACAAGAATTGCCATGGCGAAAGTAGCCTTTAGCAAGATGAAAAACATTCTGACCAATAAAAAGATGTCAATTGAAACGAGAAAAAGAGTGTTGAGGGGATACATAGAGCCTGTTCTTTTGTATGGATGTGAAACTTGGACAATGAGCAGTCAAGCTGAAAAACATCTGATGGCTGCAGAAATGTGGTTTCTGAGGAAAATGCAAAGAATACCATAGACAGACAGAAAAACCAATGACCAAGTACTACAGGAGACAAATGAACATCGTAAACTGATTAGAGAAATTAGTCGTAGACAGTCAAATTTTTTGGACATGTTATGAGAAGAAATGGATTGGAGAACTTGGTGACAACTGGCAAGATCGAAGGGAACAGACCAAGAGGAAGACCGAGAGGAAAATACCTGGATGGCTTGGCCACATGGCATGGACGAGACAGGAACACTGAGCTTATCCACGATACTGGTGATCGAGTGAAATGGCGAGTCATGACCGCCCACGCTTTCCGGTGTGGCACATGATTGATTGATTGTCCCAAAAATGAAATCAGATGAAAATAATTTAAACACACTTATCGGGAGGTCACAACACTTAGGTCTGAAAACTCATAGCGGAAGGACAAAGAAAATGAGAATAAATCAAGCAAATAACCTGATCTCCCTTAGTGAAACCTAACTTCAAGAGGTGGAATCATCACCTATTAAAGTAGGAATGGTAGACAAAAATGAACGAACACTTAAAGATTGATTTTATATTAACAAGAAATAACAGAAAGAGAAATATATTAGATGCAAGGGCAGTGCCCAACTTAAGAATAAACACAGACCACAAAGCAGTCATTGCCACAATAAGAACCATCAGTAGAAGAAAGCAAAGACAAGGAAAACACATGCCATGCAAATCAGTAAATTTAAACAACCTCAAAGACGAGGCAGTTAGGGAAAATTATGAGAAAGAACTAACTGAAATCTTTGTAAAATTACCTATAGAAAGAAAGACAGTGGAAGAAGAATGGGAGATGTTCAAATCAAGCATTTTAAATACTGCAAAAATAATACGTGGAACCACGAAAAAATGCAAAACACGGATAAAGAAAATAACAAGTTGGTGGAAAGCAGAAGAAAACAAAGCTGCAAAAGACAAAAAGGAAAAATATAAAAAGTGGTCGAAGAGCAAACAGGAATGCGATTACATAGAATACAGAATAGCGAGAAGACATGTGAATAGAATAGTAAAGAGAGAAATACAAATAGACTGGGAGGAGTATGGAGAACCCTAAATAAAAACTACAAGGAGTCAACTAGAAACTTTGACCCAACTGAAATAATTAACAGCGAAAATGGAGAACCAATAAATGAACAAAAACAAATCCTAATAAGATGGAAACAGTACTTCGAATAACTTTTCAACATCCCATCAGATGTCACAGGAATTCAAGAAATCGTCACAGATGCCATCGAAGAACTAGGACCAGACATAATGAAAGAAGAAATTATAGAAGCCGTCAGATTAGCCCCATTGAAGAAATCATCAGGACAAGATGAAATACCAAATGAAGTAATTAAAGCAGCAAGAGAAGTAGGAACAGCATGGCTACATAGACTATTCAACCATATTTGGGTAGAAAACAGACACCATGAGACTTGGGAAATGCCATAATTATCCCAATTTGGAAAAACGAAGGCAGCAAAAGAGACTGCACACAATATAGAAAATTTCACTATTGAGTCATACTGAGAAAATATTCTGCAAATTTGTTGAGAAAAGATTACGAACTACTATAGAACCCCAGCTCCAGGAAGGTTAACCCGGTCAACAAATGCCTGCAGAAGTCGGATGTGTCGGCCTAACGGCGCAAGAACGCAGCTCTGCTGTAAACAGGCACAACGCAGTCACATCCGAAAAAAAAATCCGGATGGACGCAGAAGAAGAAGAAGAACCCCAGCTAAGCGAAACACAACTTGAATTTAGGAAAAGCAAAGGACGCACAGATGCCATTTTTGCTCTTAGACAACTTATAGAAAAATCAATCGAATTCAATGAAACACTATACTTAGCCATTGTCGACCAAGAAAAGGCATTCGATAGGGTAGATAGAAACAAGCTGTGGGAAATCCTTAAACAATATGAAATGAGTACACATCTAACAAACCTATGTAGAAGTTTATACAACACTGAATGCATAGTGAGAGCAACTGGAGGACACTCAGAACCCTTCACCATAAGATCTGGAGTACGACAATGTTGTGTCCTGTCCCCTCTCTTGTTCATAACATATATAGACAACATATGTAAAGAAACCAGCCAAACAGAGACCGCAAGAATACCGCATGACAAGAACACAGAAGAAGAACCATCTGCAAATCTAACCATTAGAGAACTCCTGGACAACCTAGCACTAATAGCAAAATCAGAAGCTGAATTACAAGGCCACATGAATAGTCTAAACGAAATGTGTAGGGAACATAACATGAAAATTAGCACAAGTAAAACAGAGGTAATGACTATAACTAAAGTAGAAAAAACAACAACAATTCACCTAAATGAACATAACTTGAAACAAGTAAAGAGTTTCAAGTACCTAGGAAGTATAATATCCTCAAACGGCAAATCAGAAGACGAGATCAAAAATAAATGCAATAAGGCAAACCAACTCATTGGACAAATGGCACCAATACTAATGAACAAACATGTATTAATAACTACTAAGAAAGCACTTTACAACACAATCTTCCTACCAACTCTATGTTACCAATGCCAAACCTGGACAATGACAGGAAAAGAGAAAAGAAAAATCACAACAGAAATGAGATTCCTGAAAAAATACTCAATGTATCAAGAAGAGATAAGATCAGAAATGATGAAATCAGGAATAATGTGGGGGTTATAGCTGCACTAGATTTTATTAGAAGGCAGCAAGTCAAATGGTTTGGCCATGTAAGTAGGTTACCAACTAACAGTATACCACAACAAGCAATGACATACACAGGGAAGCAGAGGAAGAGGCTGACCATGTAAAAGGGAATAACAAAAGGAATAACAGAGTCCATGGTAATATCGATACATGAAGCACATAAGCGAGCACTCTCCCGCTGTTTATACTTCACCTCAACACTGCAAGGTACAAGAGGAACATGATGAGATGAGATGAGACATAAAGATATTACAATATGAGTACAAAAGGCAAGAGAAGCTTTCATAGCACTAAGAAATGTGTGGCAGTCAAAAGAAATTAAACTTAGCACCATAGTTAGAGAATTCAACAAAAAGACAATGAGTACTGCCGTATGGATCAGAAACATGAATAATGGCTAAAATAATTAATAATAAACTAAGAAATAACTTGGTGTCTGTATTAAAGTATATGTAGAAATAGTGCACTAAGCAGGCGATTCAACCGTGACAGGTACTCAACAACTTACTCTATATGAAATAGGATAATTCTGACTTATTCAATCGCAATGACATAAACTAAATGTTAGTTATGTTGCTTTTTTTTTTTTTACATTTGCTCACTTTGAACTCAAGCGTAGTCCACACATGTGTCAGTAGTAGTAATTGCTACTACTAGTGAATGCACTAACTGAATTTGCATGAGGGTTAGCTTTCCCTATTACTAGTGTCCCTCGCCATCAGGCGACCTACTCCGACTTGTGAGATACTTTATCTCCCCAAGTCAAGGACGAGGAATAAAACATTTCAGTCCAACTGACGTTGCTTGATTGTGATGGAATAGAACAAACCTGTTTTAATACACATATAATGGACCAGTCATAGAATTGTTATAAACAACTTACTCAATAGTTGTGATGGAATACAAGAGAACTGTTCTTATACACATAATGGAACAGTCATTGAATGTTCATAAACAACTTACTCTATAGTTCTACGCATGGACATCCATTCGATCACTTGGTCTGAGGTTGCAGTCTCCACAGTCATCCCTTGATCATCTATTCTTAAAACTGTTAAATTGAAGCGAAACTGTGTGAACTTAGAATTCAACCAGCTTGCAGGAAAGATCATCTGTGTTCCATTCATCGCTGGAACTTGATCACGAGATTCAAAGCAATCATACACAGTTGTAGGCAATGTATAGCATGTCCAATTATATCTGAAAAACAGTTTTTAGAATAAAATGAATCAGCAGTACCATGGGAGCACCATGAGTGAACAAGAATAATAAAAACTTTCATCACTACACAGGTTATATACAATATATAAAAATACAATATGCATGTTCTCAAAATAGATAATACTTTCAACATTGATATTTAAGTATGCAGAAGACAATGAAAATTTCTGGTTTGATTCCATCCATCATGTGCCATGCTGATAAGCATGGGTGGTTATGATTCACCATTTCACTCAATCACCTAAGTTGTGGATCAGCTAATTGTTCTTGTCTCAACTAGACCACGTGGCCAAGCCATCCAGGTAATTACTTCTCTATCTTCCCCTTGTTCTCTTCCCCTTGATCTTGCCAGTTGTCACCAAGTTCTCCAATTTATTTCTTCTCATAACATGCCCACAAATTTTTGACTGTCTACATCTAAATTCTCTAATCAGTTTGCGATTTTCATTTGTTTCTAGTAGGACTTGGTCATTGGTTTTTCTGTTTGTCCATGGTATTCTTTGCATTTTCCTCAGAAACCACATTTCCACAGCCATTACATGTTTTTTAGCTTGTCTGCTCATTGTCCACGCTTCACATCTATACTAAAGTACAGGTTCTATGTAGCACCTTAGCACTCTTTTTCTCGTTGAAATTGACAACTTTTTATTGCTCAGTAGGTTTTATATCTTGCAAAAGGCTACCTTCACCATGGCAATTCTTGTTTTAATCTCCTATTAGATGTTATAACTGTTCCAAGATAATTGTACCGATTCACTTGTTTAAGAATATTTCCATTTAACAGTATATTACATTGTGGTATTTCCTTCTTCCCAGTGACAACCATAAATCTGTGTCTTCTTATAATTCAATTCTAACCCTAGTTGTTCACTGTGTGCAACAACCACATCTACTAAATGTTGAAGATCCTGCTCATTGTCTTATTTCAATAATGTATCATCTGCATATCTAATATTATTAATGTTCCATCCACCAATGATAATTACTTTAATATCTTCTATATTTCTGAAAGTACAGGTTCTATGTAGCACCTTAGCACTCTTTTTCTCGTTGAAATTGACAACTTTTTATTGCTCAGTAGGTTTTATATCTTGCAAAAGGCTACCTTCACCATGGCAATTCTTGTTTTAATCTCCTATTAGATGTTATAACTGTTCCAAGATAATTGTACCGATTCACTTGTTTAAGAATATTTCCATTTAACAGTATATTACATTGTGGTATTTCCTTCTTCCCAGTGACAACCATAAATCTGTGTCTTCTTATAATTCAATTCTAACCCTAGTTGTTCACTGTGTGCAACAACCACATCTACTAAATGTTGAAGATCCTGCTCATTGTCTTATTTCAATAATGTATCATCTGCATATCTAATATTATTAATGTTCCATCCACCAATGATAATTACTTTCCGGTCTCTGTGGCTGAAGGGCTTGCGAACGCGGTTTGTGAGCCCGTATACCCGGGTTCGAAACACGGCGGTGCTCGTATTTTCGAAAAAGGTATAGAGACCGGTCGTTCAGAAAGCAATGGCAAACTACTGAACGTAACACTTGCCTAGTACATCAACAGCAGCTGAAAATGCTGGTGTTGACTGCAACGTCCCGTAAGGGATACGCAACAACAACAAAAAAAATATTTCTGAAAATATTTTCACTATACAGAGAAAAAAGGTCTGAAGACATTACACATCCCTGTGTCACACCTCTCTTAATAGGCTGGTATTGACCTACTTCATTATCAATTCTGATGGCAGCTTGTTATTTCCAATATATGTTTCTTACAAGTCTAAGGTCTTTCCCATCAATTTGTAGATCTGCAAGCATTTTAATCATGTTGACATGTCTTGCTCTATCGAAAGCCTTTGTGTAGTCAATACAGCAAAGATGTAGATCTTTGTTTACTTCTATAGAACGTTCAATTACTGTTCTCAGCACATACACAGCATTTACTGTACCCTTGCCTTCTACAAACCTACATTGTTCTTCTCCTATTTCAGGTTGTATTTTCTTCTTAACTCTTTGCATGATAATTCTTAGCAAAATCTTTGTGATGTGACTCATTATACTAATTGTTTGATGTTCATCACATTCCAAGGTGCCTGATTTATTTGGGATTGCAATAAATACAGAAATACATAGGTGGCAGTTTCCACCTCGTTATGAGAGGTGAACCATAATGAGCCCTCGTTAGATGAAATTGCATGGTCAATAAAGAACCTGAACAATAGTAAATCACCTGGATGTGATGAGATACCAGCTGAACTAATTAAAGCGCGGGGAGAAGAATGCATACAAATCTATCACTCATTATGTAAAAAGATATGGAAATATGGTATGTGGCCAAAAGATTGGAAGAGAACTATCTTCATTCCAATACCAAAAAAGGGCAACCTGAAATTATGCACCAACTATAGAACTGTTGCCCTGATCAGTCATGCAAGTAAAATTCTACTAAAAGTCATAATGGGAAGACTTCATAAGAAAATGGAAGAAGAAATTAATTTAGTTCAAACTGGATTTAGACAAGGAAGAGGAAAAAGAGATCGCATACTCAACATACGTTTAATAATAGAGAAGTGTAGATAATTTAATGTAAACCTATTCTCATGTTTTGTGGATTCAAAGGCATTTGACTGTGCACAACATCAGAAACTGTGGGAAATCATGAGGAATATGGGCTTTCCATCACATGTAATAACACTCATAAAACTGCTCTATCTAGACCAACAAGCAGCGGTTAGAATAGATGGCGAGACATCAGATTGGTTTGACATCAAACAAGGAGTCTGTCAAGGCTGTGTGCTGTAACCATATTTGTTTAACCTGTGTATCAAAAATATAATGAGAAATGTCAGAGATGATATAAACAGGGAGATATATGATGCCCTAAATATAGGCGGTCATGACATACCAGAGATTTGATATGCTGATACAGTATTGCTATCCACAACACAGAATGGTATAGAAAACCTAATAACATCAACACAATTGAATAGTGAAAATCACAAATTATATCTTAACCTAACAAAACCAAAGATAATGCATACAGATAAAACTACTATGGAGAAAGAAATATGTGTTAATGAGGAAAATTTGGAGGTGGTGGAAAATTTCAAATATCTTGGGTCATTGATTACCAACAATGGTGACACAAAGAAAGAAATTAAATAACAAATGTCTATTGCTCTTCAAAGACTAAAACAACTGAATAAATTGTGGAGTGGGACAGATATAACTACAAAAATTAGATGCATGCATCTTTCCCATTGCAACATACACCTGTGAGATCTGGACACTTACTAACCAAGCTGAACAGCGCATAAATGCCTTTGAATATAAATGTAATTGACGAGTTCTAAGAATATCTTGGATAAAGAAAAGAACAAATACATCCATACTTCAAGAGCTGAATATTGAAGACTGATGGCTATTAAAGACGATAAAACAAAGAAAATTGAAATATTTTGGTCACTTGAAACGTCACGAAAGTATGGAGAGAACAATAATGGAAGGGTATGTGCCTGGGAAGAGAGGAAGAGGAAGGCCAAAGAGAAGATGGGTGCAGGATGTGTCGGATGATCTCCAGATGGGTGTATCGGAAGCAGGACATCTTGCTTGTGATCAAGAGGTTTTCTGGAAGGTTGTTATAGGAGCTAGGTTCTGCAAAGGACAAGCTACTTAATGAATGAATGAATCATATATTGTGTTCAGCAGTCTGGTGACTTGATCTATTCCATATTCTTCTAAAGAATTAATCATTTCTGTTGTGATGTTGTCTGGAATGGAGGTCTTGCCAGTTTTCATATGGTTAAGAACATTCTGAACCACCATCTTCAAACTTGTTGGTTCTTCATTATTATTTTGAATGTCATACTGTTCTTCTTTGTTATTATCATAAGGTTTTTAACATAATCTGACCATATGTGTAAAACAAATTTTTTTCTATTATGATTTTTCCAAATTTTGTTGTTAGGCAGCCTGCTAATGTATGTGTTCTTTTATTAGTAAACTCATTAATTCTTTTGTGCAGTATTTTGGTATTTTTACTGTTGTGTTGTTTTTCAATTTCTATGCAATTTTTCTCAAGCTATGCTTCTTTTGCCTCCTTGCATAATGTTCTGACTTGTCTGTGAATTTCTTCATATTTGGCAGAATTACTTGTGTTGAGTTTTCTTGTTTCCATTAGCTGTAGAAATTGTTCAGTCATCCATATCTTACGATCCACTTTCTTTAATTTTGGAATAGTTGTTTCTGCAGCCAAACTGATTGAATTCTTCAACATTTCCCATTGTTTATCCACATCTTGAAATAGGATCTCTAGATCAGACAATATATCAAATCTGTTTGGTTTGTGTGCATTTTCTCACGTTGAAAGTCGCTTAAAAAGTTGCTTAAAGATCGACAGGGTCATCTTTATCGCACCAGGTTTTATCCCATATGGCTCAGTCTCTTTCTGCAGTGTGGAAAGCGTCGCACAAAGCACAAACTCCGTAGCTCTAGCGACGACCACCACGAGTCTCAGAAAAAAAATGCACTCGTGAACCGAAGGACGCGGCCCGGAATCGAACTCACTATCTTCGGAGCCTGAGGCAGACGGCTTGACCACTTCACCACGGAAGCTTCCTGTGCGCACTTTGAACTCAAGCGTAGTCCACACAAGTCAGTAGTAGTGACTGCTACTACTAGTGAATGCACTGAACTGATTTTGCATGAGGGTTAGCTTTCCCTATTACTATCATGATTATGATTCAATGATTCAAAATTGAAATTACGACACTCAGAAAATGTCAATTGTTGCTCAGTTCCTCCCAGCAGAAGCAAAAGTGTGTAGATGCTGTCTCTATGCAAGTTGGTTAGGGACATGTTGGGTCCGTCTTTATCTGTGTTTCTTGCAACCAGTTTCAATACTAGATTCTCCATTCCAACAGCTGTAATTAAAACAATTCATCAAGAGATGTGTGCCCATGCACTAAGCTACCATGTATTGCCTACTATGTATTACCTCATGTCCATCTTCAGTGCACCAATGATAAGTACTTTTGAAATCAGCATATCAGCTTGCTCATTTGTGTGCACCTTTGAACAAGTTTTTCATCAAGCTGTTTTTAATTATTGGGATTATTACTAGTTATTCCTTTTTTGGGTGCTGTCTTCAAACTGTTTTTCATGTACATTTACAATAAGATTAAAACTTGGCTTCTCTACTCCAAATTGCTCCCAAATTGGGAAATCTTTGTTTCTTTGCACCCTGTCAAAGCTTATAAAAAGAGGTTTATCTTGTTCAATAATTCTCTCTGCCAGAAACCTCAGTGTTCCAACTGCATCTCTGGTGTTGCCATCATTGTGAAAACCTGAAATTGTACTATTTTACAAACTTATTCAAGAAAGTAAACTTACCTTAGAATAGCAGAAGAGTTATCAGGATACCCTGAAGCCCTGCCATCCAGATACACAAGACTTTCCTGGCCTACATATCTGGAGATGCCTCCACGTATAGTGCTAACCAAGGGTGATGCCAATACAGACACTGTGACTTCTAACTCTGAGTAGACTCGTATTTCAGTTTTATCCATTTCAACCTGCAATATTTTCAAGCCATGTGTTTCAAATGCAATACAATAAAAAATAAAGACAATGTTAAAAACTATGTACAACATACCAGGGACAATGTTGCATATCCTTCGCAGGATGTTGTGATTAACCCTAAGCCCAGGTTGATTTTCTAGCTAAGTTTATTACAATCAGTAGTTTCCATTGCTTTCTGAATGAGAAGACAACATTGGAGTCCACCTGACCAATGTATTCAATTCAATTCCACTTTATTTTAAAAGGGTCACAAATTGGGCATGCAGGCCTGTCTTACATTCGGCCCTTCCAATCACTCATCTTTCGTTCATCAGTAGGTAAAATCATTGTCAAATGAATGTTGTAAACATAAACAATGCAAATTACCATGTAGGGAACCCTACCCTGTCATTGGTGTAAAGGGTGTGAATGCTAGCCAAGTTGATAGCCAATTGTGCTGGGTATGTCACGAGCACAGTTGGACATGCATTTGACACCTGGCCTCTTTTCTTGCCAAAGTGAGGGAAAGATTTGCCACCTATTTTTCCTTTAAAAAATGGTTAAATATGGAAGGAATAAAGCAACAATCACCAATATCATTTTCCTTTTTTTTTTCCTACAAGAAACAACAAAACAAATAAAAATAGCAGAAAATATAACATTTACACACCTGTTCCATATTAAGAAGTTAGTTGTACTGCAAATATTACACAATGTGATACATAGAAAACACTAGTGATGAAGCCAAAGTGAATGTCATTTCAAACATTTCACATCTATCTTTGAGCAGACGTTTTCAATATTGTGTATTGTTCATCATATCTTGATATGATATAGAGCTGAGATGGCCACGTTTGTAATCCTCGAAAGACTTCATCACACAAAGACCATGGCTTATCCTCTCTGAGTTTGCCAGTCTAGTTTCTGTTTCCCTGGATGTCCCATAGTGAGGTATAGAGAGGTTTTGATTAGTAAAGTTTGACCGAGGCACATCAGCAGCCCTGAATTCTGTGACCCCTCCTCAAGTTTGCTAAGTTTATTTTGCATCTGCAGGTGTTTGCACTCCCACCCACCCTCCTCCCAAACGTGAATTAATGACACATAAAAAGACCATATAAACTATTTTTTTTTAAAAATAATATGTAAAATTTCCTCATTTGAAGCTTACAGAAGTTGACCAAAGCCAAATTAAAGATGTCTAAACTGAAAAATAGTACTAAACAAATCTTAGCTGATAATTAGTTTTTCCTGTAGGTAATACCAGAGAGCAAATGTATAATGTTATACACTATTGGCCATTGGTCTGAACAACACCTGCACAGGATCTGTTGTAAAACGTGTTGTTCATGAATATACAAATAAATGCCGCTGACTCTCTCTGTTCCAAACATGTTACTTTCAAATAACTACTGTTGGTGCCTGGAGGAGTCAACAGAATGACAACAGTTTTTACGCTGTTTTTCAAAACGGATTTAGGTGATTCTTCAAGTGATAGCCGAGATTTTGCTCTGTTCAATTTAAGTGACATTAAAGGGCACGAAGTTGACTATTAATCGGAGCTAGATATCAGAGCAAAGCGTTACTTTGCATTAGCAGTCTGAGTCGGACTTTAAATAAAGTGATTATGATTCTGAAAATATGTTTGTAAATTGCCGTATAGATGACGGAAAATCACAAACAACATGCCGTATTTCGTAAATATTTGTGTTCATATATGGATTACCGACAACAATCACGTGAGTAACATATTCTGCATGCTTTTCCCTTCATTGTGTTGTTTATTTAACTAAAATCGGTTGACTAACACCTTATTTGTGATGTTTTTACTAACGCGACCCGAAATTTTACCGAACCTGAAAAAATCTTGCCCGTTCAGGGCTACAAAACGGACAAGCGTCTGCCCTGTAAAGGGTTAACTGATGGCTAGGAGGAGATGAAGTGCTACCTGTGGAATGAGTTAATGCTAACTATTGTGTCAATAAATACATTTTAGATTGACAGATAGATGTAGTTAAAGAAACACTTACACTCAACTTAACCACATACTGCCCTCTTTCCAGGATCCTGGCTGGCAACAGCAGAGCTGGGTAGTTAAAATTGTTCTGATATTTTTCCATGGCCCAGTTGACCAACTGTTGAATAGGTTGCCGATGGACATCTAGAACCTCCCAGGTGAATGTCACATGGGATGAGGTGGTACAGTTGATCTTGACTTCAGCTTCCACGTGGACAGGCTCAGAGTGAAGAAACATCAGCTGCAGGCACAGACATGACAGGAGATGTTCTCTTGTAAACGGATAATGATGGGATATGTTCTATTGTAAACATATAATGATGGGATATGTTCTATTGTAAACATATAATGATGGGATATGCTCTTTTCTAAACATATAATGATGGGATATGTTCTATTGTAAACATATAATGATGGGATATGTTCTATTGTAAACATATAATGATGGGATATGTTCTATTGTAAACATATAATGATGGGATATGTTCTTTTGTAAACATATAAATATGGGATATGTTCTGCTGCAAACAGATAATGATGGGTTATGTTCTATTTTTTAAATGTTGCATATCCCTTACAGGACATTGCATTCAACACCAGCATTTTTCAGCTGCTGTTGATGTACTAGGCAAGATTTACATTCAGTAGTTTGCCATTACTTTCTGAACGACCGGCTTACATACCCCCGTAAGTTACCAGCCGGTGTGAACTGCTGCAGATTCTCGTAGCTGCTGTTTTCCCTACTTGGATATACGGGATTATGAACAATGTTGTTAACTCCTTGGTCAGGGAGACCGACTATGTTCTATTGCAAACATATAAGGATGGGATATGTTTTGCTGCAAACAGATAATGATGGGATATGTTCTGCTGCAAACAGATATGATGGAATATGTTCTGCTGCAAACAGAAAATGATGGGATATGTTCTGCTGCAAACAGATAATGATGGGATATGTTCTGCTGCAAACAGATAATAATGGGATATGTTCTGGTGCAAACCAGTCATGACAATAATAGATTACAAAAAATATACAACTTGAGGGAGGGTGAAAAAAAAGAATGAGATACAAAAAGAACGGAGAAAAAAAAACATTAAAGAGAGTTTTAAAGAGAGACAAAGACTGACATAAAGATGAACAGCATATGAGAGACCCTAGAGACGGAGATAAAGACATAGAAGGTCCAATGAGAGTGACAGGAGACATAC
The DNA here is from genome assembly GCA_963921405.1 of Cepaea hortensis. Lineage (NCBI taxonomy): Eukaryota > Metazoa > Mollusca > Gastropoda > Stylommatophora > Helicidae > Cepaea > Cepaea hortensis. The sequence goes on along the minus strand of OY992877.1, from coordinate 168,123,673 downwards.
AGAAAGAGTTACGACGGCAAAATAAAGAACAGAAGCAGAGAAAGGAGGAACAGACATAGGGAGAATAAAAGAGTGAGTGAAAGTGTGAGAGATAGGAAAGAGAGAGAGAGAGAGAGAGACCAAGAGAGAAGAGACAAAGAAAGTGAGAGAAACAGGGAGATTAAGAAATAATAATGCAAATAAAGTTAGGATACCTCACTCTGATTCACAGATGCCACCACGCCTAAAGCTTTGATGTCAGGAGAACTGCAAGCCTTTGTGAGCACAAATATCGTCTTGGTGACACCTCTCTGGCTAACAGGACTCTCTGCATGAAGTCTCACAATGTACTTACCAATCCTGTAGATAAACAGATTGTTCATTTGTGAGCTAACATTATCTTCAGCATACAGTAAAAACAATGACATCATCCAGTTCAATGATCAAATCCTATTGGAGGAATGGGGGAAGTGGTAGTGTCGTGCCTTGTTTCCTATTATATAAGTATCTTTAAAAACAAATATTAAAAATTAAAACAAACAAATATTACAAAAAAACAAATAATGCTAACTATATATGTTAGAGGAGCTATGACAGTGCAGTGGCTAGCACACTTGCCTGGCGGTCATGTATTCAAATCCCCACTGAGATGGATTTTTAAACATTGACCTTGGCTTCCTGGTATCCCCAGCCTAAAATGGCTCCTAAGAAATGTTCTGAGAAGTGCAGATGGCCAGCATGATATAAATCACATCACCCATCTAGTACCAAATGATATAAATCACATCACCCATCTAGTACCAAATGATATAAATCACATCACCCATCTAGTACCAAATGATATAAATCACATCACCCATCTAGTACCAAATGATATAAATCACATCACCCATCTAGTACTAAATGATATAAATCACATCACCCATCTAGTACTAAATGATATAAATCACATCACCCATCTAGTACCAAATGATATAAATCACATCACCCATCTAGTACCAAATGATATAAATCACATCACCCACCTAGTACAAAATGGTATCAATCACATCACCCATCTAGTGCCAAATGATATATATCACATCACCTATCTAGTACCAAATGACATAAATTACATCACCCAGACACTGCCAAATGATATAAATCACATCACCCATCTAGTACCAAATTATATAAATCACAAATCCCATCTAGTACCAAATGGTATAAATAACATCACCCATCTAGTGCCTAATGATATAAATCACAACACCTACCTAGTTCCAAATGATATTAATCACATCGCCCATTTAGTGCCAAATGGTATAAATCACATCACCCATCTAATACCAAATGATCTAATCACATTACCCGCCTAGTACCAAACGATCTAATCAAATTACCTGTCTAGTACAAAATGATCTAATCTCATTATTCATCACCTGTCTAGTACCAAATGATCTAATCTCATTACTCATCACCTGTCCAGTACCAAATGATCTAATCACATTACTCATCACCTGTCTAGTACCAAATGATCTAATCACATTACCTGTCTAGTACCAAATAATCTAATCTCATTACCTGTCTAGTACCAAATGATCTAATCACACAACCTGTCTAGTACTTAATGATCTAATCACACCACCTGTCTAGTACCAAATGATCTAATCACACCACCTGTCTAGTACTTAATGATCTAATAACATTACCCATCTAGTATCAAATGATCTAATCACATTACCCATCTAGTACCAAATGATCTAATCACATTACCCATCTAGTACCAAATGATCTAATCACATTACCCATCTAGTACCAAATAATCTGATCTCATAACCCATCTAGTACCAAATAATCTAATCTCATTACCCATCTAGTACCAAATGATCTAATCTCATTACCCATCTAGTACCAAATGATCTAATCACATCACCTGTCTAGTACTAAATGATCTAATCACATCACCTGTCTAGTACCAAATGATCTAATCACATCACCTGTCTAATACTAAATGATCTAATCACATCACCTGTCTAGTACTTAATGATCTAATCACACCACCTGTCTAGTACCAAATTATCTAATCACACCACCTGTCTAGTACTTAATGATCTAATCACATCACCTGTCTAGTACTTAAAGATCTAATCACATCACTTGTCTAGTACTTAATGATCTAATCTCATTACCCATCTAGTACCAAATGATCTAATCACATCAGCTGTCTAGTACTAAATGATCTAATCACATCACCTGTCTAGTACTAAATGATCTAATCACATCACCTGTCTAGTACTTAATGATCTAATCACATCACCTGTCTAGTACTTAATGATCTAATCACATCACCTGTCTAGTACTTAATGATCTAATCACATCACCTGTCTAGTACCAAATGATCTAGAAAAATATGGAGCGAGCACCATATGCCCAATACACCCCTAAGGTGTAAAGGGTCCTTGACTTTATTTTACCACAAACCCGGTATGCCTGATGCTGTTTACAGTGGTCCTTTTATTATCATCTGCCTTTCAACTGGTGTCAATGCATGCGCTGACATCCTTCTGCGTCATGGCATTTTCTCTTGCTGTCTTCCTCCATCTCTCTTTCCACAAATCTTTCCAGTTGTCACAATATGTTTTTACTATTGTCTTCTAATAATGTGGCCACAAAATGATGACTGTCTCTTTCTGATGTTTGTAATAAGTTGTCTGTGTCTCTTTCGAAACATTTAGATTACTAATTTTGTATATCCAATGAATTTTCAGCATTCTTCTATGAAAACCCCATCCTACAACTTCTAGAGATCTTTTTTGAGTTGTCTGCTACATGTCCAAAGTTCATAGCCATATTTAACTGATTCAGTGCCAAACAAAAAGTGTGTTTGGACCAAACAGAAATTGATGGCAGAAAATGAGAAGTAGGGGTGCGTCACAATAATGCTGTAAAAATTGTTAAAATTGTAGCAGATATATTGTATTATATATCAAATTAAAGACAATTGCACACGGAACATGTTGGTATTGCTACTATTACTATAGTTTACAAATGTATTAATAATATTAGCAGATGCTGTTTAAAAAAATGAAGACTGGGGTGACAATTACATGAAATTTCCACTTACCAAGGCACTGCATCTTAATTGCTGATGATAATCCAATGAAATTTACTGAATAATGATAAATACACCACTTTTCTTCACGAATATCACTAGAGCTGCTCCGTAACACCAATAAAACACAATTAAAACATCATATTTTCACACAAAGTGGAAAATGTCAGGGAAACACATGGCAGATTTTGACCGTTTCTACTGAAAAACAATATGTATACTATTTTTTGTTTAGTTATTATTATTCTTTTAAATTTAATTATTTATATATTCTTCAGACTATATGTGTAAGACATAGCAAACTTAGGGGCACAAGTGTGGCCCGTTAGCTAGCTAGCTAGCTAGTTAGGTAGTTAGGTAGGTAGGTAGGTAGGTAGGTAGTTAGTTAGTTAGTTAGTTAGTTAGTTAGTTAGTTAACTAGTTAGTTAGTTAGTTAGTTAGTCTTTCTTCTTGAGCCCAAAGCGGTGCATAGGGCAGAAGTCATGGCTCTCCATGTCTGGCAGTTCGCTGCCAGCTGTTGTAGATCTTGGATATTTGTTTGGCCATTGAATGAGCCCTCTCTGATGATGGTTCTATGCAGGGTCTCTCTTGGTTTTCCCCATTTTCTTTTCCCTAATGGTGTCCATGCCGGTCTCTCTGGCCGAGGGGTTACAAGACTTTCTTCATAATCCCGTTTATCACGCAGGGTCTCGTAGCGGGCGAGAACTGGGAGCGGTTTGACCCCCGCTGGTGACTTGCGGGATAACTGAGCCAGCCGCTCAGAAAGCAATGGCAAACTACTGAGCGTAATCTTGCCAAGAAATCAACAGACAGCTGAAAGATGCTGCTGTTGACAGCAATGTCCTGTAAAGGATATGCGAAAAAAAAAAAAATGGTGTCCATATGAGGGCTTGGTAGGGGAAGTCTTGTCTTGTCCATTCTGAGTACATGGCCGATGTAGTTCCAACAGCATTTTCTTATATAATTGGATACAATATCTTGCTTAGTCTCTTGTCTTATTTGCGTATTGGTTCTAAAATTTGTCCAGTGGAGATTTAGAATTCTTCTAAGACATTTGTTCTCAAAATTAGCGCCCATTAGTGCAAGCATAATTCAACATTATGACGAACTTTCACGGTTAGTTTTGTTTTCCATTCTGAATGCCTGCTAAATAATTTATTTTAACTGAAAAACCACATTAACCATGTGCTATCAGTTTAGAATCTTTCACAGTCCTTTAAATCAGAATAACTATAATCTAACACTGTTTAAAACTATTATCTAATGTAAATATCCGAGGCCAAAAACAAAGGGCGTTGCCATTTCTAAAATCAGAAAAGTAACCACAATTTAACTAAATATTTCATGCTCAAATATTATATACTTTCTTTCTCTCGTGGGCTGTTTTGAAATGACAGACCTTCTTCCGGTGCAAAACGTCATTTACAGGGCATTAAAATTAAGGAAGATACGCAAAATGAAACAAATAATGAACTGTCAAGAATCTGTCACTATAGTGGTGCTTGGCACTCTGGTGTTGATACCTTCTGTCACTGAAGTGGTGCATGGTACTAAATCAGTTAAAACTGGTTCTATGTAACAGGCAGGAATAGTTTCTCTAACATCAAATGACAAGGATTTATTGCATAAGATGGATGTTCTTAATTTCATAAAATGCAGTTTTTGCTACATTTTATAAAATGAACATGTTATGAAAGGGGTTCTTAACCTACTGTTTTTTTTTTTAAAGATATGTTATGCAACAATATCAGTCATGCTGCTAGGTATAGAAAAACAGCTTAACTTACTTTGAATATTTATGGGATACTTTGGAGCTTTCCACTGTAATATTTGGAGTGCCATCTCCAAAGTTCCATGTGTACATAAGGGAGTCACCTTTGAAGTGCATAGCATTGAATTCAACAGGGGACGACACAGTGGCTGTGCCCAGAATCTCAATGGACAGGACACCCAGCTTGGCAACAACATGTAGTTCCACCGCTGCTGACTTCAAGGAACCCAGGCAGTTTTTAGCTTCTACCTGTACCAATTGTCTGAGGAACAAACAAGGGATAAATATAATCATTATTATTATGATTTAAAATGTAGTCGTAAGAGTGTACAGTTAAAAACAAAGGTTTAAAGGCAAGAAGTTTTATCCCATATGGTTCTGTCTATCTCTGCAGAGGGATGACAAAAGCATAATGCAGACCATGAACTCAATAGCTTCAGCAGTGACCTCCCAGGAGTCTCCAGAGAATTGCATTCATGAACTGAATGGCAGAGTACAGAAACAAACCCACAATCTTCAGAACATGAGGCAGGCGACTGAATCACTTTGCCATGGAGACTCTGTGTGTACTTGTATTTATACACTCCAATAAATGCACACGTTATAATCTTCATGTAGCAGATCCTATACAAAATGTCACTCTCATCACAGCCCTCAGAAAAAATTTATGATCCTTTTTTGCCAATTCCCCTGCCTCATGCATTCAAAGTGTCTTCAATGTCTTCAAGGTGTCTTCAGTTTTTCCGAGGTGTCTTCAAATATTCACAATCTATATGAATAGCATTTTCAATTATGGACAGCATCTATAAGCAACACAGACATATTTATATCACTGTAAATGCTATTTAAAAGCATACAATGTAATATATTGCAAGCTGATTTTCATAAAATGCCATGCTGGCAGACTATAAGCAAGGTCTTTCCAAAACCTTAATTCCTAGTGTTTATTATTTCCTTGCTATGAAGCCAGAATGTCTCATTTTCTCTCCTTCCAGCCCCTCTCCCCTTCCCACCCATTCTATTTTCCTCTCATGAATCTTAACAGCTGATTCAAGGCTTTCAAGCTGGGTTATTATCTGGTCTTGTCCAATCTGTGTGCCAGCTAAGCTAATTATAAAGCTGGATGAAACTACCAACTACTATTTTCAGCTTCCCAAACTGAGTTTGTAACTTACCTGCTGACTTTCCCTTGAGCATCTCTTTTGTGCCTTAGTCTCTATTAGAACTCCTATTCTTGAGTCTCTTTTTAGTCACTCTTTCTAAGAAGTCTCTACACAATCAGTCTCATGGATTTTTCCATTTTCTCATGATTTGTATGAACATGTGTTGCACATAATTTCAACGAATTCTCCTAGCCAAGGGATGTGTGTATCCATCCTTTTCTCTGGCAGTAATTTAATTAGTTTGAGGCAAATAAATATGCGAATACTAACCTCCCGGACAGCATATATGTGTGCGTAAAATTTTTGTTGGAGGAGTGATCTGAAGAGTTTGAATGTCTGAATCCAAACACCCAAATATAGGTCATATCTAACTGAGCTGACGGTGGATGTACGGTAGCCACATGGTGGACGGGTTCTCCAGCTACAACAACAGAGTTGCTAACACTCAAGTTCACACCTGCACAGAAAACAAGAAGTGCAGACATTTTTAAATAAAGTAAAGTTGAAAAATGAAGTTTATTATACATAACAGCTAATTTGTGGGTCAATGCACCACTGGCAGATGAAAGGCAGAAGCAGAAGACAGGAGACTGTACATTTTAACACTGCTAGATATTTTCACGTGAATAAACCTGAGATCAACTGAAGCATCAAAGTCAGGTCTTTGTCAGATATGACTGAGCTACCATATAAAGCTATTGTATAACCGTAGACTGCACTACCTTCTTTCTATTAGCGCCAAATTTTGGGAGGCACTCATCAAACTCTACACCCCACATTGTGCCAATGGTTCCAGGAGAAGAAGCGCAATTGACAGAGTACAAGCCTCTACCCTAGTGCGAGGAAATGCAACCTAAAGACTAACTGTCATGGCAGGTTAGACCAGACCCTAAGTCTTAGTTGGCAGCTGGCAAGCTGCAACAGGCGGACAGTTAGAGCACTGCTTTGCTGATCTGGCAACTTCTGCAGCTTGTCTTGTTCCAGACATATTGGTGTTATTTTCCTCTGCAGTAAGCTAGACAGGACGAGAGAGGGATCATACTGCATGGGTAACACCTGATCACTAAATTCAGCCCAGGTGTGGTGCTATGGAGAGGTATAACTCCATTTTACAAACTATCATCTACCAAGACGGCAAGATGCCAGTCAAATAAAGCAAAATTTACAAACTATTTCTATCACTAAGTATTTCAAACCTGTCCACATTATTTATGAGAACTTATGTTGTACACTAGATATTCCTGGGCTTACCAAGTATTTTCTCTACAATCGTCACACTGAGATAAGCCACTGTGACATTCACTTTGTTGAAAGCCGTCACCTGAATGTATTGGGCACCACATTGCCGATATTGGTGGTTAACATAGTTTCCTGTAAATAAACAAACACATGTGACATTCTTCAAGCAAGCACTGTATCAATCTAAACATGCTGTGAATGGCACATTATGCTACTGTAATATTTTAATATAATTACATTACATGCATGAAATGACCATCTGAATGCAGAATTGCTTTTCATATGGCTTTTGTGCTCAATTTTAAAATAAGTCACACACTTGATGCATTGTGTGATAAATACACACCTGAATGTGCTCTAGGTTGGGAACACGCAAGAAGCTGATCATTTTATCTCATTAACATACTTCCCCTTCTTCTTTCTCTCCTCCTTCATCTTCTTTGTTCCTTTTTTAAAGGGACTGCATCACACTTAGCTGTTTTTTTCATGTGGTAATCAATGCATGCATAGAAATAAAAATGTCATTGAGACATTACAGCTGGTTTCTGAAACTATCATACTGAAACTATCATACTGAAACATTGCAACAGAAACTAACTGAACAACTAGACTGTACAGTTCTCCCACCTGCATTAACAAGTTCTGTTTCATCGTCAAGCTTCCAAGTGAAGGATACATTCGTCCCTGACCGCACTCTGGCTTTAAAGTATGTCTTCTTGCCAAACTGTATGCAAGCTTCACTAGCCTCCACTTCTAGTCCATCCGGAGGAAACTGCACATAGAAGTTTTCTTGTAGAAACACAGTCTTGTTGCCGAGAGGATTCGATGCCGTGACACTCACGCTGTAGACACCCTCTGTGGTAAGGTAAATATAACATAAAATGTTTTAGCACATACATTATTTTACTAAATAGGTGATATCTTGTTCAACCCATTCTGGATTATAACTGGATTATATTGTGTCTATTTATTATTTAAGATAATGCATAGTTGTTTATTCATGTCTTTTGAAAAATTATAATCTTCACCCGAAGGCAGACAAGCAAAATGGAGCCAAGGATACCAGAGAAAAGATAACATCAAGAAATGGACAGCTAAAAGTCAGAGTGTACAACCAGAGTGTGAAACAGTGTTGGACATCCTTGGCTGCCAACATTCATTTTAGAGACATAGATTTGCTGAGTGAGATATCAACTACTGTGATACAACATTCAATGAATGCACAGGTAAAATAATATAGCATATATTATCTCCACGCAGACCGTCATAAATACCTTGAGTGTAAACGTGCTTTGCAGAAGCTGATATCATCAGATACACATTCTCAGTGCCATTGACAACTTCAAAGTGACCATCTCCAAAGTTGAACATAAACTCAATAGAAGTTCCAGAAGATGCCCTGAAATATACAACTATTTTCTGTCATAAATACTCTAAACATTTCATTAAAAGTATATTTCCAATAAATAAAATAAAATTAGACGCAGATGTATGTAATTCTTTCCACAATACAAATTTATGTGAGATTTTTCTCATTTTAGGTGAAAGAATAGTGGAATAACTGGAATCTGTGATATGGTGAAATAGTTTAGAATAATTTCTGACCACTGACTTTCATCCAGTTTCACAATAAATCCAGATTACTAGCTTCACTCACATTGCTAGTATCACCTAAGATCACATGAAACATGTTAAGAATGAAGAGGTGCAAACTGTGACCTAGCATATGAACACTTAACATTTCTGCAGAACATTTCTGCAGCAATATCTGTTATAGGATTACCTTCAGCACTGAAACAAGACATGAAGACAAAACAGGACATACCTGGCATCAAACTGCACCTCCCGTGTTGTTGAGTTCGGACCACCATTTTGAGGCAACAGAGCTGCTACATTCTGCAGACGATGAGGGGCGTTGACTACATGATTGATAGTCAGACCTGAAATAGGCTCAACAACATTGACCAGGAATGGCAGTGTAGCTCGTCTGCCTTTCTGAAGATGATTAGAAACCGTCACGCTGATTTCATATTTGTTGGCCATACTGAAGATATGGGAAACATTGCTGGTGTTTCCATCGCTGAAACAGAGTCAACAAAGTTTTATATAATATAATGCATACAAAGTATCCCTACACATGTATGAATGTAGATACATTTGAATACACACACATATACACAAGGTGTTGACTGCACTTGACCCTGCAGCCAGTAGTGTTAGTAACGGCTAGCCTCTCTCAGGAGGAGTGAAAAACAAAAATTAGTAATCTACAGATGAGCCTCAGACTACACAAGTCAACCTCACCTCACCTCCCAGTGATATAGACTGGGAAACCATGATCATGAGGTCATGGGCCAATGGGGCTCTGGCTCGCCAGGGGGATGGACTACCTTTGGTCAGATTTTCCTGTCCTAGACCTACGACTGGCCTAGCAAGCCTGCAGTGGATTTTTCCTACTGCTCAAAGAAAAAGAAAGAAGCATATTTGAACTGACACAAATGGAGCTTGACACATTTGGAGCCAGAAATCTGATTCTGTAACAGTTGGGAGTTTTATGATGGCGGATTGTCAAGCCGCCGATCAACCGTCTTTAGTCAAGCTAGAAGAAAACACATCCCGCCATCTTGACCCAAGCCGGAAACTCTTTAATTCCTCCGATGGTAGCATCATTTTTGCAAGATGAAAAACATACTGACCAATAAAAAGATATTAATTGAAACGAGAAACAGAGTGTTGACGACAAGAAGAACAAGAAGAGATGTGATGAGACACATATACACAAGTAAGTGAGTAAGTTAAGGATCCTTACCCATGCCTTGGTGTATTGGCAATATTGTGCTCCCCTCATATCTGTAGTCTAATCACCATTTGATGGATGCTGTGGTCAATGTCACGCCTGTTGCTTTAACTTCCTAAAATTTTTCCTGGTAGCAATTTTAGACTGCAGCAACCTTAGAGCTTTCACATTTTTTTTACATCTCTGTCTTGAGGGGATTCAAGCATGTGAATTTCTCTCTCTCTCTCTCTCTCTCTCTCTCTCTCTCTCTCTCTCTCTCTCTTTCTATGTACGAGGGTAAGTTAATAAGTAAATCACAAATGGCTGTAGAAAAATAACTAACTATGATAACGACTTGAAACCAGTTTATTTTTATACATACATTGTCTCTTTATTTCTCAACATAATTTCCTCCAACATTGATGCATTTATCCCATCGTTTTATCAGTCCTCCCAAACCGGATGCATAGAAATGCGTGCTTTGTTTTCATTTACCTGCCATCCTACAGAACTGTGTGACTTACTTACTGACTCGCCCTCGTAACTTTTTCTACCCAGCTTATGGGAAATCGCTAGGGGCTAAGTCCACTGAAAACCCACCTTGGCGGGAGACATTTCGCGAATGACGCCGAAGTTGAATATGAAGTTGGAGGAAATTATGTTGAGAAATAAAGAGACAATGTATGTATAAAAATAAACTGGTTTCAAGTTGTTATCATATTTAGTTATTTTTCTACAGCCATTTGTGACTTACTTATGAACTTATCCTCGTATGTATATGTGAGTGTGAGTGCGAGAATGTACCACATATAATATATCATACTGCAAGTCTTTCACAGAAATTAGCTCTCAATACGGCACACCAGAAAGATTATCAATGCTCCTCCGATTCCAATGCCTCATGCACTTTCATGCTCAGGGTGTCTTTATTTCTTGTGGTCACACCCTTTTGTCATCTCGCCTCTTCTTCAGGGAATCAAGCCTTCCATTACTGTTTTCCTAAGCCACTATAATGTTTAATATAACCAAAGTATTTCAGTTCCTCAGCTGTGATATTGTTCATGAGCCAGTTTTCTTAAGGTCTCACAGATATTTTTTTTATGATTACATCGCTCCAGAATCGAACCAGCCTAATAAAGTTTCTAACAGAACATCTGTTAGAAGACAAACACTGAAATACACAAGCCCATCTAAAATATCATGAATTACCTGACTGGTTCAGTAGAATTGACGTGCCATTGCAGTCAGGGCACACTCATATTTGTTTCAAACCATAAGTACATACAAACATGACAAACTGTTAAAATGTCTTTTCAGTTATGACATTTTAAACTCATTCTGTACTAAGAAACGCAGCACTTGACCAATTAGTCATGAAATTACCACACCAATGTCTATTTTCTAGACTTTCATCACGAAAAGTTTTGGACTTCATTAAGTGAATTGTGTTGCACTGTTTCATCAAGCCTGTACTCCATACATCTGACTTGGACCAGCATTTTTTCACGGTTGTTTTCCCTTGCCTATCCCGTCTATGTACAAGGCAGCTGGTTTGTGTATCACTTCACCTGGTCCCTACTCCAAGACCTGTTCAACATGGGAGACCCTACTTGTAGCTGCACTACCTTTGACAAGGCTTTTGGAGTCATTGAAACATGCAAGCAACTCTGCCGCTCCAAAGTGAATAGATAGCAAACAGGGAGCGGCGTTTCACATGTATTCATTTTTTCCTTGTTGTTACTTTCAATGCTTGTGTCCTTGTTTAACTCCTTCAGTCCTAGACTTAAACCTCTTCCAAGCAAGTCTATTATTAAATTAAAGTAACAACTGCCTATGACAGAAAGAGTTTATAAAAAGGCAATCTTTACAAAAATGTACAATTACTGTGCTTAAAAGACAACAAAATATAACATCTATTTACCTGCGGACAGTTAGTAATGTATTATCAGAAAAATTCCAGATAAATTCCAGATTTCGGCCTGAACTGACCATAGCTGTTACCACCAGGGCATCATCAATAGCCAAAATATGGGAGTTCTCTGTAGATAAAACTATGTCTCCAATCGCTTCCTCAACAACAGCCTTGGCAACGCGAAGGAATGATGAAATCCCATTGGATACAGTAACAGACACATTGTACTCGCCAGTTGAATTGTAATCATGCTTCAACACAGTTTTATAGATTGGAGCATGGTTTTCAAGGACCCCTACTGGGGTTGGTGGATCTCTCAGTTTCACAAGAGTCAAATTCCATGGGGAAAATGTCATATACTGCCCATCTCCAAAACTGCACCTTATCATGAACTCCCGTCCTCCCTCTATTTCTACTGTAATGACAGTGGATACGCCTAAAATGTTTGGCACAATATCAACAGATACATCTGAAATAGGATGTTTGACGGTAATACTCAGGGAGGCTTGCGCTGTACTGATGTCATTGGATACATTAAGCTGTAGTATATGGCTGCCAGGTTTAGAGAAACCTGTGACATACTGCAATTAAAAAAAAGACAAAAAGTATAATTCACAGTGATATATCATCAGCATTTGTATTATCAAATTCACTGACTCAGTGCCAAACAAAAAGTAAGGTTAGACCAAACATGGTACGCAGTCTAATGTACAAGTATTATCATGTAAATGTCCGTTCACTGAGTAATGAGATCGCCTAAGATACTACAAAACAAAACAAATATCAGGATGACCTAAGTATGGCGATATCGCTTTTCTGTCCAAATAGGAGGTCACATCTGGCAATAACGTTCAGCACTGAATCAGTTACCACTATACTATGAATGTTAGGTGTCAAGAAATTAACATTACTGGTATTTGTATCATTAAATTAACACTATCAGTGTTAGGTGCCAAGAAATTAACATTACTGGTATTTGTATCATTAAATTAACACTATCAGTGTTAGGTGCCAAGAAATTAACATTACTGGTATTTGTATCATTAAATTAACACTATCAGTGTTAGGTGTCAAGAAATTAACATTACTGGTATTTGTATCATTAAATTAACACTATCAGTGTTAGGTGTCAAGAAATTAACATTACTGGTATTTGTATCATTAAATTAACACTATCAACATTTGTATCATCAAGCATAACAACAACACTATCATTATTTGTTTTAAAAACTAACTGACTGATTGGTTGATTCAAAAATAGACATGATTGATTGACTCAAGAATAGACATCAGACTGACTGATTGATTGATTGATTGATTGATTGATTGAAGAACTGGCATCATTACATTCCGTGCAAACCCATGGATGCTCTCTCAGGGCAAATCTGACAAGGTGTGGATGCTAATTGTTCCACTGACATGTTGACTTGGTCCTTTCAAACATCCCTCCCTTCCAGACCCACATATTTCTCCTAATTCGAGCATCATTGAATATGATGTGTCATCAGTTACTGTGTCTTTATTAGTTGTTCATAGATATTTTCCATTATCTCTGCCTCGTCCATGTGTTTCAACCACTAACCCTCCCTTTTTAAGCCAACAAACAGCTCACTGGTTACCTCAAACTTCAGCATGTCTGCCTTGTCTATGATGAGTGTTCCAACCACTGCTCCTTTTAAGCCAACCAATCCGCTCAAACTTCAGCATGTCCGGGACATCAAATTAACATGACCAACATTTACATAACCAAATTTACATCATCAATCTTTAAACTATAAAATTAGCAGTGATATTTGTGACATCAAATTAACATGACCAACATTTACATAACCAAATTTACATCATCAATCTTTAAACTATAAAATTAGCAGTGATATTTGTGTCATCAAATCAGCACAGTTAGGTTGTGCATGCCATATTAATATTAAAAGCATTTGTATCATATCAACACAATCAGCATATCTCATCTCAGGATGGGATCAACTTACAAGGATACAGACAAACGAATACAGACCCTAAAACAACTTGAACATGATGATTATTAACATGCCCTAACAGAAACTGCATAATGGTGACAAATCTGTAGTATAATTTATATCAGCTGTACACAGTTAATGACCTTGCATGTGAAAATACAAGTTATGCATGAAAATTGTCAACATCTGGTTAAATGCTGAATCAAAAAATAAAACTATGCTATGCACTAACATTAATAAGAGTGGTAATTTAACTCTTTCTGTCACTTCTTGCAGTGTAAGCTCCACCATGGAGCAAACCTATCAGAACCCCCTGATCATCATCAGAAGTTTCTCCTTCCATAAATGTTTTGGCATCTTACCTTTTTGACACTGTAATTTGAGGACCATGTGGGTCATGACCTTCAAGTGTCTTTCTCTGACTGTGTTTCAGTATATATTGAAAGCTATCTACAAAGACTTATTTACACCAAAATCCTCACACTACAAAGCTGCTAAGCAAACCATCCCAAATGCCATCATATCCTCTGGGATGTTTAGACCAACTGTATAAAAAGCAAGTCACCAAACATTGATCAGGTTATTCATAACAGCTAGAACATTTTCAAGTGAGTGTTCTTAAAATACTATGTGATTGCCATGTGACAATATAAGAGCTACAGTAGTAGTCCTATGTATTAATAGAAGGTTTACAGTATAAGAGCAATAAAGGAAAAGTGAGAGTGATTGAAGTAACAACAGTTAACTGACACGCACTATTAAATGGAGCGAAGTCAGACCTTGAGGAGACAGTGATGATGAATCAAGAGAAACGACTCAAAAGGATTGTGTATCACGTGATCATAACAGCAAAGATCACAGGCCTGGTGGTTTTTCTCAACCAGTCAGGTCAGGGAGGTGACAGAGGAAAGATATGTCAGTAATTTCAGCTGTGTAGAATTATTCAAGTTTTGCAGTGGCGAATAGATTGCTAAAATGGCCTATAGTCATCCAGAATCATTTAAGAGGATGTACATTGATTCAACGTTAAGCAGCCACGATGGGCGTTTACGTCAACACTGTTAAAACGCACTGCACGAAGGTTGTCGCAGTTGGCAAAAGAATGGCAGCCCAATGTCACCGCTCGCCAGCCACCAAGAATGAACTGTAAGTGAATATTGTGTAGATACTCAGCATAGATGAATGCCGCAGAATGATAGCCTGCTGTACCGATTGGTGATTCTGAAAAGTATTTAACTGTTTACAGCAGCAATAATATATCTATATTATTTCGTAATGTGTCACTTGCCCTCCAAGATGTACGGGAACTTGTGACTTTGACTGCTGTGACAATTGTCTATAATAATAAAGTAAGAATACCAAGGACGCCAGTAGTTGCTTATGTTCTTCGTTGCTACATCGATGTTCCTGTGAATCTGTCATAATATCTAGGACAACGAGCGACAGTAGATGTATGGCAGAGATATGGAATAACCCATGAAGGAGCAACCAATGCTGTGTACAGAATCAATGAAAACATAAAACGCCTGTAGTTGTACGTAATATTTAACGTATACTGAATTGTTTAGTTCAGGGAATGTAAGATGTATTTCCTACTGACAAAAAAGCATGGCTAATTAATTTAAATGAAATGAAGCAATAGAGGGAGGGGGGAGAAAGAGGGGCCAGTAGCAAAAGTAGATGCAGACAAATGATGTGGTACCTTATTGACTGTGGTTGGTCTGGCTGGAACTCCATCCAATGACCACACATACACGATATGAGAGCCTGCTTCCAATTCAGCAATCCATTCCTGATCACTGTTAAAATGTAATGTAAATTCATCTCGTATAAGACACAAAACAAAAGTACAGATTTCTTCTTGCATGTGTTTGCTTGTACTAGAGAAAAACCATTCCTCCTCATATTCTTCTTGTCTTCCACCTTTCACATTCCAACTGAACATGGATCCTTAACTAACTCATGCCAAACTCTTTGTAGACTTCTCTATGATTGGTTGGATTCTGAAGTTAGGTTTTCTATGGAATAAGGTAACCAGCCTCATACCAACCCTCCATAGTAGCCTCTTACAACATGCATGGCACTTAAGGGAATGCCCCGAGGGCAATTATGTCAGTTCTTGACTTAACTCAACATGCATGGCATGCTAGTGTTACTATTCTTTGTTTTACTTATGGCTCCTGGTAACACACAGCTTCCTGCAATTGCTATTTAAATAATTTATGATGGCTTCAAAAGCACCTATTACTAGGACTGTGAAGACAAACAGAAGGGATATACAGAGGAGCTGATAACAGCTTGGTGAAAGATAGCATATCTCTCTTGATGAATCTGGTCAGTTACAGAGGGAAATTCAGTCAGGGACTGGTTACAGTGAATGCATGTGTGACCAGTCTGAGCATGCAGTTAACCAGCTCACAAATGGAACAATTAGCTTTTACTTCTTCTTCTTCTTGGTTTGAGGCAGACAGAGTTCATGACTCTCCAATCCTCTCTATTTATTGCCCAACTGATTCAGCTTCCCACATTAGCATCCCCGTCCTCTGACTTCTGCTGGAAGAGAGTGAATGCTTAAAAACTTGTCTCAAGTGCAGTAACATTGAGCTTCACCCAATCAGATTACATTATTATAATATAACAGCACAAAGTAACAAATAGCTGGAATATAAAGTGTTTTGTAAACAACATGCAGCTAATTTCTTTGTGACTGAATAGGCTAGAGTTAACTTTCTGCTTATTTCTTTGTAACTGAATAGGCCAGAGTTAACTTTTAGATTATTGCATGGTGGCTGAATAGGTGAGACTGAATAGGGCAGACTAAACAGACCTAGAGTTCCTGTACACAGATAAAACAAATCCACCTTAAAAAACTGGAATGATGCATGTCTCAAGTGAACCTTGGTGTTTCTGTTTTCTGATTTGCTGAAGGCTTTGTCATCAATCTTAATGAGTGGGCAAGAATGTATTGCCTTTTATGTTGGATTCAACACAACTGTGTAATATTTTACTGGCTCTGCTGGGGTAAGACCTGGCGTTTCTTTCATAATCTTTTACAACACTAAAACAAATTCTTAGGATAACTGAAGGGTGGAATTCATTTGTCTCGAGGTTAAACAGATAAATATATTGCCCTGAACTGTCAGATCTGAGACAACAAATATTCTTATCTGAATGTTTTTTAATGAAATCTCTGTCTTTCTCTCTTCCCCCTTTCCCCTTCCCCCATCTTCTTCTTTCCCTACCTTATTCATGCTCTCTTTCTCTCTCCCTCTGCTCCCCCTCTCACATCTAACGCTTTCATGCTCTCTCTCTCTGCACCTATCTTAATTTCCCTACTCTCTCTCTCTCTCTCTCTCTCTCTCTCTCTGTGCCTATCTTCATTCTCCTGCATTATCTCTGAGCCTAGCACCATCCACTTAACTCTCTTTCTTTCTCTTCTCCCGTTTTTATTTTTCCCGACATCTCTCTGTCTGTCTTCATTCCCCCTCACACTGTCTCTACTCCCCCATCTTCATTTCTCCATACGTATTTCAAGCTTGCTCTTTGTGTGGACCTATCTTCATTCATTCCCCCTCTCTCACCACTCCCACCCCTTTTTATCTCTCCTTTCATCTTTTAGGCTCTCTCTCTCTCTACTTCCATCAACATCTCTTGCTTCCTCTTTTATGCTCTCTCTCTGAACCTTTCTTCATTCACCACCCTCTCCCTGGATCTATCTTCATTCCCCCCGCCTCCCCAGCCAATCACTTTCTCAACCTATCTTTACTGTCTTTATCTTCCCTCCCCCCTCTTCCCATTACTGTCTTTATCTTCCCCCTCCCTTTTTCCCTCACAATCTCACTGTCTTTATCTTCCTCTCCCTCTTTCACCATTTCAGTATTTATCCTCTCCTCCCCCTTTCTCTCACCACTCACAGTCTTTATCTCCCCCCACCCCATTCTTCCCCTCACAGTCTTTATCTTCCTCTCCCTCTTTCACCATTTCAGTCCTTATCTTCCCCTTCCCCTTTCTCTCATCATCCCATTATCTTTACCTTCCCCTCTTTCTTTCTCACACCATATCGTTATATGTATTTTCCCATCCCTTTTTCTCTCATGATCTCATTATTTTATCCTCCTCTCCCTCTTTCCCTCACCACTCAGTCTTTATCTCCCCCTCCCTCTTTCCCTCACCATCTCATTATCTTTATCTTCCCCTCCATCTTTTTCTCTTCATGTCATTATCTTTATCTTCCAGTCCATCTTTTTTCACCATCTCAGTTTTTATCTTCCCCTCCCTCTTTCTTTCACCATCTCATTATCTTTATCTTCCCTTTCCTTTTTCTCTCACTATCTCATTATCTTTATCTTCCCATCCATCTTTCTCTCACCTCTCATTATATGTATCTTCCCATACCTCTTTCTCTCAACATCTCATTATCTCTATCTTACCCTCCCTCTTTCTCTCACCATCTCATTATCTCTATCTTACCCTCCCTCTTTCTCTCACCATCTAATTAGCTTTGTCTTCCCCTCCCTCTTTCTCTCACCATCTCATTAGCTTTATCTTCCCCTCGCTCTTTCTCTCACCATCTCATTATCTCTATCTTACCCTCCCTCTTTCTCTCACCATCTCATTATCTCTATCTTACCCTCCCTCTTTCTCTCACCATCTAATTAGCTTTATCTTCCCCTCCCTCTTTCTCTCACCATCTCATTAGCTTTATCTTCCCCTCGCTCTTTCTCTCACCATCTCATTATCTCTATCTTACCCTCCCTTTTTCTCTCACCATCTCATTAGCTTTATCTTACCCTCCCTCTTTCTCTCACCATCTCATTATCTCTATCTTACCCTCCCTCTTTCTCTCACCATCTCATTATCTCTATCTTACCCTCCCTCTTTCTCTCACCATCTAATTAGCTTTGTCTTCCCCTCCCTCTTTCTCTCACCATCTCATTATCTCTATCTTACCCTCCCTCTTTCTCTCACCATCTCATTATCTCTATCTTACCCTCCCTCTTTCTCTCACCATCTCATTATCTCTATCTTACCCTCCCTCTTTCTCTCACCATCTCATTATCTCTATCTTACCCTCCCTCTTTCTCTCAACATCTCATTAGCTTTATCTTCCCCTCGCTCTTTCTCTCACCATCTCATTATCTCTATCTTACCCTCCCTCTTTCACTCACCATCTCATTAGCTTTATCTTACCCTCCCTCTTTCTCTCACCATCTCATTATCTCTATCTTACCCTCCCTCTTTCTCTCACCATCTCATTATCTCTATCTTACCCTCCCTCTTTCTCTCACCATCTCATTATCTCTATCTTACCCTCCCTCTTTCTCTCGCCATCTCATTAGCTTTATTTTCCACTTCCTCTTTCTCTCACCATCTCATTAGCTTTATCTTCCCCTCACTCGTTCTCTCACCACCTCATTATCTCTATCTTACCCCCCCCCCCTTTCTCTCATAATCTCATTAGCTGTATCTTAACCTCCCTCTTTCTCTCACCATCTCATTATCTCTATCTTACCCCCCCCCCCCTTTCTCTCACCATCTCATTAGCTTTATCTTCCCCTCACTCGTTCTCTCACCACCTCGTTATCTCTATCTTACCCCCCCCCCCTTTCTCTCACCATCTCATTAGCTTTATCTTACCCTCACTCTTTCTCTCACCATCTCATTATCTCTATCTTACCCCCCCCCCCTTTCTCTCACCATCTCATTAGCTTTATCTTACCCTCCATTTTTTCTCTCACCATCTCATTATCTCTATCGTCGCCTCCCTCTTTCTCTCACCATATCATTAGCTTTATCTTTCCCTCCCTCTTTCTCTCACCATCACATTATTTCAATTTTCCCTCCCTCTTTCTCTCCCCATCTTATTAGCTTTATCTTCCCCTACATTTTTCTCTCACCATCTCATTATCTCTATCTTTCCCTTCCTCTTTCTCTCACCATCTTCTTATATCTATCGTCCCCTCCCTCTTTCTCTCACTATCTCATTAGCTTTATCTTCCCCTCCCTCTTTCTCTCACCATTTCATTAGCTTTATCCCCACCCTCTCTTTTTCTCACCATCTCATTAGCTTTATCTCCCCCCACCCTCTCTTTCTCTCACCATCTCATTAGCTTTATCTCCCCCCACCCCCTCTTTCTCTCACCATCTCATTAGCTTTATCTCCCCCCTCCCTCGTAGTTAACTGGAGTCATGCAAACCGCATGCAAATTAACATTTCTAAAACAAAATCTATGTCAATAGGAACCAGGCAAAGACTTCACCCGCTAAACTCGCAGAGAACTCTTCAGCTGCACATTGGTAGCACGCCTATAGAAAGTGTAACCGAGCACAAGGCACTGGGTCTTATCATAGATCAAAATCTATCCTTTAATTCCCGTGTTCATGCTCTAGTTAAACAAATAGCCAAAAAAGTATACCAACTTGCCAAAAATTAAAAATTTCCTCGACGAAAACACAAGAAAAATATTCTATACTTCCCACATACAAACACATATTGATTATTGCTCCACAATCTGGGATGGATGCTCCAAATCAATAACAAAACGCATTTATTCATTCCAGAAAAGGACAGTGCGTCTAATCAATGGTGATAAGTTTACAGAAAATTCTAACCTACATGAACGTTTTCAGTTACTGCCACTCCACAAACGCCTACTTTTTAATAAGGCTAAACTAACTCACAAAATCCTATTTCAAAATGCCCCAAGCTACCTTTGGCCATTGTTTAAATATAATGCAAGACATAGCTAACGACTAAATATACTTCATGTCACTAAACCTAGGATAGACTTATATAAAACAAGCTTAGCATACTCTGCCACTCAGTTGTGGAATAATCTTCCACAAGAAATCAAAGACACCACCAATCATTATACATACAGTCGCAACCTGTTTGAACACTACCTCAGGACAGACTATATGCCCCCTTAAGAAAGAAAAAAAACAGCAACAAAGACAATAATAATGGTAAATTATCTCGAACGACAACTAGCCAGAAAAGAAAAAAACATTCCCATATGTGTGGCACGTTACACCCACCTTGGGTATTTATGATGCCCATGTTAAACATTGCCTCAACGAGTCATGTATTATTCAAAACAATGTTTTCCCGTAGTGAATTTGAATAACGAAGACACAAACAATAGATTGCACGATTTATTGCCTGGCATATTTCGCTGCATCTTGTCAGGTACATACTGCAGAAATCACACAACTTACGTGAATTAACTAGATAAATCCTTCAAGTTGAAATATACACATATTCGCACAGTAATGTCACTTATCTACCACGGTAATTTTAAGCTAACATGTCTTTCTGTTTGCACAATTCTGGTTTGCGTTGATAGATCATAATTGCTTCTGCAAATTTTAACAAGCGAGTATTTTGTGTGTTAAACAACACGCGAAATGCAGTGTCTTTGTCCATTATTTTTCATGCCTTTTAATGCTTATTTTTCTTTTGTTGTTAAAGAATTGCTTCATAAGAGATGTTGAATGAAAGAATGTATGAGAGGAAATAGAGAAAAAGGGCAGAATGTCAGACGGGCCTGCGTGCCCAATTCTTAACCCTTTGAAAATAAAGATTTTCGTTCGTTCGTTCGTTTGTTCTCACCATCTCATTAGCTTTATCCCCCCCCCCCCTTTCTCTCATTATCTGGTTATATTTATCTCTCCCCCCCCTCTTTCTCTCACTATCTCATTAATTAGCTTTATCTCCCCCCCCCCCTTTTCTCTCATCATCTCATTAGCTTTATCTCCCCCTCCCCCTTTCTTTCTCACCATCTCATTAACTTTATCTCCCCCTCCCCCTCTTTCTCTCACCATCTCATTAGCTTTATCTCCCCTCCCCTCTTTCTCTCACCATCTCATTAGCTTTATCTTACTCTCCCTCATTCTCTCACCTTCTCATTATCATTATCTTTCCCCTCCCTCTTTCATTCTCACCCCCTCCTCCCCCCTCACCTCCTGTATACGAATGCCCCGGGAAGGTTAACCCGGTCAACAAATGCCCGCAGAAGTCGGATGTGTCGGCCTAACGGCGCAAGAACGCAGCTCTGCTGTAAACAGGCACAATGCAGTCACATCCGGAGAAAAAAAATCCGGATGAACGAAGAAGAAGAAGAAGAAGAAGAAGAAGAAGAAGAAGAAGAAGAAGAAGAAGAAGAAGAAGAAGAAGAAGAAGAAGAAGAAGAAGAAGAAGAAGAAGAAGAAGAAGAAGAAGAAGAAGAAGAAGAAGAAGAATGAAAGTAACACAAATGACTAACACACTGTGTTTTTCCCACCACTTGTTCAAGCGCAGACAACAACAGGAACCATTGTGCAGAAATGGGGACGGGAAAAGTTTCAAGAAATAAATAAAAATAATGTCAGGTATTCCTGCACGAAAACAACATGCTCTTGACAAATTAAACATCAACATCTGAAGCAAACTGGCGGACAGGAAAAGGTAGCAATGAAACAACTGTTCAGTGTCAGCCTGACTCGAGGTAATGCTTTTAAACTGGCCTTGAGGATTGCAACACCTCTATTTCAAGCATTGTATATCATTTCTTTAAACTGACTGTCATTATTATATGTTATTATATAGTACCTCGCCGTGTAGGACGAGGTGATGGGAAGGGAGGGGGTTGTCTTGAGCGCGAGGAATTAAGGCCGCCTGGCGCATTCACCGCGAACTATGCAGAGTATTTCCCCACCACCACCACCACCACACCTCCCCCCCCCCCCCCCTCTTTTCCTACCCACCGTCCCACAGAAATAAAATCGATCACCTTGCCGAGAATTCGAACCCGGATCTCCCAAATGGGAGCCAGTCAATCTAGCGACTAGGCCAGACGATCCTTTGCAATGTATATGATAGGAGGAACTCAGTATGTAGTCACGTGTGCTGTAATCAATGTGCTTATGATATAGAATTGTATACAGAATTCTCCAGCAATACTTCTGTGCAGGCACCAGACCTTCGCCCCCTGTGTTAGCTGGTCCGTAGAGGAAGCAAAGCATAGTAACACAGTGACCTCATGGTAACCCAGTAACCTCATAGTAGCACAGTAACCTCATAGTAATACAGTAACCTCATAGTAACACAGTAACCTCATAGTAACATTGTAACTACATAGTAATACTATAACCACATCATAACATTGTAACCACATAGTAACAACGGTAACACAGTACCTCTTAGTAACATTGTAACACAGTAACCACATCGTAACACTGTAACTACATATTAATACTATAACCTCAAAGTAGCATATAATCAGCCGCCTCCATGGCGAAGAGTTTACGGACGCGGTTCGTAATCCCGCTTACCCGCGTTCGAAACCTGGCCGAGTGGCTAGAATGCCAGATTCTCCTTCGGGAGACCCGGGTTGGAATCTTCGGTAAGGTGTGGAGTTTTTTCTGTCGAGGGCAAAATAAAAACTCGAACCTGCACAGTTCGCGGCGACTTCATTAGCCAGATGGCCTTAATTCCTCGGGATCAAGACCCTCCTGCCATACACCGCAAGGTACTATATTGGCAGTAAATGACAGTCAAATGACATGTAAGAGAGCCGGTCGTTCAGAAAGCAATGGCAAACTACTGAACGTAAACTTGCCAAGTGATCACAACAGCAGTAAAATACTGGTGTTGACAGCAACGTCCTGTAAAGGATATGCAAAATGAAAAGAAAAAAAAACATATAATATTATCAGGCTGCTAGTGGTACCACTAGTATTGGCAATCTTCGCTGGCTGTTGCAGCTGAGGAAGGAGCACGTATGGGAATGTCGGCTTTGATTCAACTCACAGTAACACTGTAACCTATCATGCATATCTAATGAGGGTTGGCGTCATCCCGTAGAAAACTGTAGTTGCAAAAACCAACCAACCATGAACAAGTCTACCAAGGACTTTGCGTGAGTTGATTGCTCCACCGCGAGATGAAAGGCAGAATAAGAAGAATATACAGGCTTGACAAAACTAAACAATGCTACTGTACTTATATTGGTGTGTACATGTCTGACGCGATATTGGGTCAGATGCAATCTCTAGAAGAGGCAGGCTTATTTTTCCCGACCAGTACTCACAAAATGCTGGTGGTTCCAGTCTCGTGAAACGACTACCTGGCAATATTCATTATTTTATGGGAACTGTTTCGAAGGAACAAAGAAAATTCGGCGAGGAAAACAACTGTTCAGCGGACATCATTATGACGTGGCCTAGAATATGTTAAGGCGTCACACCACAACAATCTTTAACAAGATAGTTTATAGAGGTTCATATAAGCACCTAGTAACCGTGTATGTATGATAAATGGGCAGTGCTTGCAACGTAGGCAACGGTTTTTATTAATTCGTTTGAGAAAATGAACTCCCCATCTCCCTGTGTTATGTCTTTCCAATGTTATATGCTTGTTGTGGGATTTTATAGGGCAGAACAAACAAACCCACCACACACACACACAGACACACACACACACACACACATGCACAGAGAGAGAGAGAGAGAGAGAGAGAGAGAGAGAGAGAGAGAGAGAGAGAGAGAGAGAGAGAGATGGGAGTTGTGTCAGGCAGACGGGGGTGCTAAAACGTATTTAGTCAGTACATACATACGATGCACTAGAAAACTAATTGGGCCCCGAACACCACAGGTCAATCTTTAACTTCTGCCTAGATTTTCGATAAAATACCCGTTCAGTCACGGCAAATCAACATCACTTAGCACGTACCCGCTAATTGCAGCTCAGTTTATGCAAATAATGACACCCATCGACCCACGACGAGTTAGCTGATCGTGCATTCGCCTCTGGTCTTGGGTTCAAATCTCACCTCAAAGCGAAGTATTTTTCGTGGCACATGGTTTCGAGGGTGAACCAGCCTCATAAAATTGGCACCAGAATATGTTCTGGGAGATAACACAGATAGCGGAGTGATACATGCCACAAGACCCACCGAGAGCCGTGCAGTCCAGCACTGTGTGCACAATGGCGGAAAAATACGATCGTCCAACTTGTACTAGCGGACGCGTTGACGTAGTTGATATGGAGCATTGTTGATAATGTCCTGAGCGCTGACGAACCAGGGTTCGACACCACAGAAGCTCTCCTGTACCCACCTTAGTTTTCTTTCAAGCAAATTTAACTTGAGTCTATAGTAGCGGTCTGAATATCACTGACATGGAGAAATGGACTGACTCGGATCATACAAAGCAGCGGCGAAAAGAAAAACATGAAGTTTGATTAATGGGCAGAAGAAATCATTAGAGACTGGTGTCGTTTCTAGTTAGGTAGTCCAATCTGATGTTTTGAGTTTTATCCATTCTCGAGACAAAACGTCGAAACACTGACTTATAAGATGGACATGATGGGAACGCCAAAAAAAAAAGCGATTAGAAGTGGATGAGATTTCTAATAAAGAATACCAATAAGATGTTTCGTGTTTTACCAGTTCTTATCTGCCAGAAAGATTAGTCCTACTCTATGTGTGATATCTGCACACCATATATGTCTAAAAATATAAACAGATGGAGCCCTTTATAGTCAACCCAGCATTTTTTTTTTTTGTTAACTGTTTGTGATTTTCTAGGCAATATTAAGTTCAGTAGTTTGCCATTGCTTTCTGAACGACCAACGACGTTATTCTTTTTATTAACAGTCAAGGCAAAGCGATCTGCTTCCAAATCGCCTGCAGCTAGGGTTGCCAGATACGTGGGCACCAAAAGTAGGACATAATGTGACAAAAAGAGGAAAATGGAGGACATACTGAATGTTTCATTTGAATCGTTCCAGATTAAACCCACAATCAGTACAATTGTATTACAATACCTGTCAATGAGTGTATCTTACTCTTAGTGAATCGATCAAGAAACAATCGTGTTGAAAAATAAATATAAATTCAATGGAGGCCTTTTTCAAAATGCTAAAAACATTAATTATTACCTTATAATCTTTATTAAATACTCATAAAATATTTTTTTTTTAATTTATAAGAAAAGTCGGACATTTTAAAGGTTGTTAGCTTTGCCTGTCGGACAGAGAATATTAGGCTAAAAAGGAGGACATGTCCTCTTTTTGCTGGACGTCTGGCAGCTAATTTCGAGCGCGGTCTACGGGATTCGCGGGAAAATGAGCATAATAGCATGTCCCAACACTGACAATCAAACTGACCACACTTTTGGTGCTTCCATACATGTCCCAAACACTGACATTCAAACTGACCACACTTTTGGTGCTTCCATACTTGTCCCAACACTGACAATCAAACTGACCACACTTTTGGTGCTTCCATACATGTCCCAAACACTGACATTCAAACTGACCACACTTTTGGTGCTTCCATACTTGTCCCAACACTGACATTTACACTGACCACTCTTTTGGTGCTTCCATACTTGGCCTCGGTGCTAAAACAGCCAAATGAATGTGTGTCTTTGCTCAGTGTATCCGCATTCTTTGATCACATTATCTGACAACATGGCGAGTTATGACAGTGACATCTGACAGGTCAATTATTGTAAAGATCACCAATAATAATAAAGTCATTACGCCCCACGCCAGCAGACACACACACACATGCACACACTAGAAATTACATATGAACGAGCAGTGCAATACATTGTGTACATTTTAATAATGGAACAGTAAAAATAATTTAACCAAACTAGACTCTGGGTCTACTACGCCGACACACGCACGCGCACATATGCACAGTGATAAGAAAAACATCCATGCCAGAAGCAAAATTAATATAAAGAGATAATAATTGAGCAGTTACTGCGTGTAATATAGCAGGCGACACGTGAAGATACACAACAACAGCGCGGTGTCATACTCTTTTATACTAAAATGGCAAACACACATAAGCAATGTCCGCAGACGCTGATGGCTCGTCCTTTGCTAGGCGTTCACATACACTACATAAAGATCTAATGATAACCACTTTCTCTTCTCGCTGCCTTCTCTGGTCAGAAACATCTGACAATTATTCAGTAACTATTTCGCGGAGATCGCGGGCGCGTTGGTGTGACGGTTAGGAAGCTACGACGACAATGGCAGAGGCTCGGTCGGACCAGAGTTCAATGCCTGCACAGCTGTTCCCTATGGGAGGTCAAGCCTGGCCATCTATTCCTTCGTTCACTCCGGCGTACAAATGTGATGGTCCTGACATTTCAAATACCCGTTGGATGAAGAATGACTTGCGCGATGATTGGATTAAAATGAGGAAGAGTTGCGCAATTCGTCGACCTCACTCTCTCGCCTGAGTCCATCTGAATCCAGTGGCAGGACAAGTCAAGACGACTGGAGACGAATACAGGTGCAGTGGATGACCAGGGCGCTCTGCGTGCCTTGCAGTGCTCATTACGTTCCACAACGCTTGCAGGTAAACGCCGTCTTGCCCGTTGAATCAGGAATGATTTCTTCCGCGCAGTCTGCCGGATCCTGTCTTCACATGCTGGGTAGGCATACCCTACTTCACCGCTTGGTTTGACACCAAATCGACTACCCGCGCCTGGTTTAACCAGCCTCTCACAGCTGTTGCCCGGGGGGGGGGAGGGGGGTTGCCGCTGTCGCATGCTGTGTTTTATACTTCACAAATGTGCATCGACCCCCGATCTATCATCAGCAAGCACGCAACTGTATTTAAAATATTACCTGGGAGACTGCTGCTAAAGACCGTAATTCGTGGCGTGCATCATTACATAAGGGTGCAGTCACTTTTGAAGCAACCAGGACTGCAAGAGCTGTGAAGAAAAGGCTGGACAGAAAAACCACTGCAGGTGATCCTCCTCCAGAAACGTCAAGCATTTTTTGGCCACATTGTCAAAGAACATTTCAAGCCAAAATAGGCCTTACCAGCCTTCTTAGAACTCACGGCTCCAAACTTTTAACCCCACTGGATGGAATGAATGGTCATCATCATTCTTGATGGACAAACAAGAAGAAGGCGACTTATGGTGCCATGGGTTCGAATCCGCATTCGGCCAGATTTTTCAAAAATTTAACCTGAACTTCGTAGTCGATCCAGCCTAAAAATGGGTACAAGAAAATGTCTTTGGAAGTAAAAGCGGCCGACGTAATAATGACCCCATTACCCACCAAGTGCCGATTGGTTTGTAAAGAAAAAAAAATATGAGTATAACACCAAATTCCCAATGCGCCATTAAGGCGCGTAAAAGTCTGTTACTTACTCAAATGCATTGCCTGTAGGCCTATGAGTTTACATAAACAATTTCCCGCGTTTTCCGTTAACGGGCGATCCAGGAAACTGCAGATATAATAATAAACAAGCCACCAACTACCAGCTAACAAAAACGTTGAGTATCGTTTTTACAGTACTCCTTTCCTCGAGAAGTCACCACAAACAGACACTAGCAGTTTACGTACACTGATCAACTCATTTCTGACATTTCTAATATACGCGTTGCTCTTTATATCTCTGTATGCAGCCCCACAACCTCGATTTGAAACTACACACCCGCACTCCACGCAGAAGTAGGAAGCGGTGTCTCCCGCAGCAAGAGCGGATACGCTGGCAAGGCGGTGGGGCCCACCCACCACGAGAAGTGCCGTGTTAACATTGGCAACGGTTGTAGATCTTAGGAGGTTAGCCAGAGCAATTTAAAAGTGCACTCGAATTTTACGAGATTTCATTTGCATACGACACAGAGAAGCGGCCTGACACTCTTACACTTGGGCACCCTGCTAAATAAACACCATGCGAAAGGCTGTCTGAGCCAAGCAACAGTGAATTTTAAAATAAATTAACTATACCAGGTCAGATGTGGGTCATCCCCCCCCCCCAGCCCCTGGTTAATTCATCATATGCCATGCTGATAAGCGTGGGCGGTCATGTTTCGCCATCTCACGCGATCACCAGAATCTTGGATCAGCTCAGTGTTCTTGTCTCGACCATACCACGTGGCCAAGCCATCCAGGTATTTACTTCTATGCCTTCCCCTTGTTCTCTTCGACTCGATCTTGCCAGTTGTCACCAAGTTCTCCAATTTATTTCTTCTCATAACGTGATCAAAATATTGTGACTGTCTGCGACTAATTTTTCTAATCAGTTTACGATTTTCATTTGTTTCTTGTAGGTCTTGGTCAGTGGTTTTTCTGTCTGTCCATAGTATTCTTTGTATTTTCCTCAGAAACCACATTTCCACAGCCATCAGATGTTTTTTTCAGCTTGACTGCTCATTGTCCACGCTTCACATCCATACAAAAGTACAGGTTCTGTGCAGCACCTCAACACTCTTTTTCTCGTTGCAGGTGTCATCTTTTAATGTGTCAGTATGTTTTTCATCTTGCAAAAGGCTACCTTCGCCATGGCGATTCTTTTGTAATCTTTTCAAGCATCTCCCATCAGATGTTATGACTGTTGCGAGATAATTATTCTCATTTTAGTCTGGTTTTTTTCCCGCGTTTCCATCCTGTTTCAGGATATTGCGGTCAACATCAGCATCTTTCAGCTGTATGTTGATTCCTAGGCTATTAAGAGAGGTGTGAGACAGGGATGTGTAATGTCTCCAGATCTGTTTTCCCTGTACAGTGAAAATATTTTCAGAAATATTGAAAATATGGAAGGAATCAACATTGGGGGACGATGCATCAATAACATTAGATATGCAGATGATACAGTCTTGATTGCAGACAATGAACAGGACCTGCAAAATTTAGTAGATGCGGTTGTTGCACACAGTGAACAACAAGGGTTAGAATTAAATTGTAAAAAGACACAGATTATGGTCGTCACTAAGAAGAACGAAATACCACAGTGTAATATACAAGTAAATGGGAATATTCTTCAACAAGTGAATAGGTACAATTACCTCGGAACAGTAATAACATCTGATGGGAGATGCCTTGAAGAGATTAGAACAAGAATCGCCATGGCAAAAGTAGCCTTTAGCAAGATGAAAAACATACTGACCAATAAAAAGATGTCAATTGAAACGAGAAAAAGAGTGTTGAGATGCTACATAGAACCTGTACTTTTATATGGATGTGAAGCTTGGACAATGAGCAGCCAGGCTGAAAAACATCTGATGGCTGTAGAAATGTGGTTTCTGAGGAAAATGCAAAGAATACCATGGACAGCCAGAAAGACCAATGAACAAGTCCTTCAAGAAACAAATGAAGATCGTAAACTGATCAGAGACATTAGACGTAGACAGTCACAATTTTTTGGGCATGTTATGAGAAGAAATGATTTGGAGAACTTGGTGACAACTGGTAAGATCGAGGGGAACAGACCAAGGGGAAGACCTAGAAACAAGTATCTGGATGGCTTGGCCTTGTGGCATGGTCGAGACAAAAACACGGAACTGATCCACGACTCTGTTGATCGAGTGAGATGGCAGAACATGACCGCCCACGCTTACCGGCATGGCACATGATGGATGGATGGAGGCTAGATTACGCTCATCAGCACGCCACGACTTTCTGAGCGACCGGCTCCATACTCTCATAAGTCACTGGTGAGACTCGAACCGCTTCCAATTCTCGTGCACTCACGTCAACCACGAGAGTATTCAGGATTACGGAGAAAGCTGCTAACACCTCGGCCAGGGAATCGGCATTTTAGTCTGGTTATACCTTTAAAATAAATCGACGGGACAGTTTTTGTTTCACTGACTAGCATGGAAATTCAGTTACTCATTTGTCATCTCCGCATTTAATGTCACGTGTGATGTGTCTAGATGGCGTCTGTGGTTTAGAGGTTGTGAACGTAGTTTCATAAAATCCCGGACATACGGGGCCAAGGATTCAAAATCATCCGCAAGGAATTTGGGAGCAGATCGCTTTGCGTTGATGTTAATGTATGAGCATCAGCCGTTCAGAAAACAACGACAAACAACCTGAGTGAAATATTACCTAGTAAAAACACAAACAATCAATACATGATGAGGTTGAATGCAAAGTACTGTAAAATAGAACACGCAACTAATATTAAAGTGAATGACTCTCCAAAACCCCCGTGCCATGTGTCTACACGGTGCACCCATATAAGCTTCTTCCAATCTCTTGTTGTTCACCCGTCTGCAACGTCCTCTTTTTCTTTCATGCGTCCCTTCCACATTACCCTCCCGAACAAGGAAGTAACTGATCCTTAAAGTATAATAAGATATGTCTGCGCCATTAATGGGAAAACACAGGTTCTGTAGGAGTTATATTGCAACCACGGGCAACAGTGTGAAGGTGTATACAATATATGTATGCAATTGCTCCTGAATTTACATGTTAAAACATTTTTTTTTTAAAGTTTTAATACTCATGGTCTGGTGCAGAGAATGATGTGGCAGAGAGTGAACAGAGAATCTGGCCGACATTCAATACTCCGAGTAAGGGTCAGGCGGACACATAATCAGACTGCTTTTGGTAAATATTAGTACTGAGATTCTTCGCTGGCTGTTGAAGTTGGCAGCAGCGTATTATCCTCAATTATTAAACATGTGCGAGCACATAAACACACACAAACACACATTTAAGAAGTGAGAAATGTTCAGTGTTCTAAAGTATTAGACTGCATACATTTTTATGCACGGAAGTTCGTGTAAAGCTCTCAAAAAACGAGGGGAGGTCATTAAGTAACAAGAATTTTAAGAATAACTGTTTTTTACAATAGTGCAAACCTGCAAGCTTGTGTGCGTATTATTTCTCAGCATAGTCCCCCTGCCTGGCAATACACTTGGTCCACCTGTCCACCAGCTCACTGGGACCTTCTATGAAAATGTTTTTGGATACGGCCTTACTTCAATTTTGCAATGCATCCATTACCTTGTCATATCCAAACCTCCAACCCTGCAAATGTTCTTTCAATGGTCCAAACAAGTGAAGGTCAGATGGGGCCAGACCTGGATTGTAAGCTGGATATTTCAGGGTCTCAAATTTCAGAGTACATAGTGTATTTATTCACTGTAAGCACAGTCATATTAGGGTGGGTGTTCTCGTGCAGCAACAAAACTCCTTTTGACAGAAACCCCCAGCGTTTCGACTGTATAGCAAACTTCAATTTGTTCACTATAATGTCACTGTATCGAGCACTAGTCAGTTTCACCCCTTTCCAGGAAATGCACCAATATAGGTGCTTTTGATATCCACACCTCCAAAAAATGGTCATCAATCCTCTCCCAGCGGATTCCCGTGTCTTGAATTTATTCAACGAAATTCTGTCTTCAAATATGAAATCTTTCTACACATTCATACTCTCTTCCAACTAAGCAACTGTCTCCATACTGAACTATCATTCTTCTGTAGATTTCACAAGGTTTCATATACTCTGACAATACACAAAACGAATAATTCCTCGTTGTTCTTCCACGGTGCAAGTGAATAGTGGGACTGCCATTTTGAATCGCTATTGCACATGTACAAACTGCTCGATCCTCACGACCCCTACAACGAGGTATTTCTCAAGAGCCAATTTGTGTCCTGAAATAAGAGTTTCCGTTGTCCACACTCTTCCATGCACTTTATAATATAATTCCCGATTTTCCCTCGTACAGATAAGAAGTACGACATGCTGAACTAATAAAAGCTGAATACCAAGCTGTACATGGCTTGAGAGATAAAGTCTTAAATCTTGATCGTTACTTACAGAAGTAAAGATAAGATGTACGGTTTAGAGGACACACTAGACAATATAATCATTGAAAGCATAGTGTCCAACCCAGGATTTGAACCTGACGGCTGCCAATAAGGGATGGCTGCTTGCTGAAGGCACGCGTGTTTTGCGGCATACGGCTAACTAACTAGACACTCCCGAAAACGCTATCGTCGTTAGCCTGGTCTATCATCCACCTGTCATCGATAGAACAGATCAAGAACACGAGGCCCGAAGTCTGTAGAGACATGAACGCTTACGCCATTTGTCAAGGCTTGTGATGATGATTGTCATCCACCAGAATCCACAACTATGGGATTTGGAAATAATATGTACCAAGCCATTCGGATAGCATCATATGTCTCAGAAATATATAAAAACAATATAAGTGTTATCATAAACTTTGAAGATCCCATGAGAGGAATTCAAGGCGAATGCATAAACAAGTAACTAGAGACTAGCAATGTTCTCAATGACAGTGAGGTGATGACAACAAGCTTTTCAACCAATATTTACACAGCAAAGGAGGAAATAACATCAATTAACTCTTTCTGCCACCAGCACTTTCAGGTATAGAATACTACCCCCCTCTGCCGTGCGTCCACCTTGACGAGGTAGAGGGGCTTGCGCGTTCCAATGACCCCAAGAGCTATGCCGACGGTAGCACAGCTACTGGTAGGGTCACCCATGTCGGACAGGTCAAGGGAGAGGGACCAGACCAAGCGACGTACAAACCTGCTGCCTTGTAGGTAGACTGGGGACAGCCAAAGGCTAGGGAAAGCATCCCGAACAAATGCTTGTCGAAATCGGATGTACTGAGCCACAGGCTTGACAAAGAAGTGCAACGTAACTTTATCATTTCATGATGCCACAGATGAAAATTAATCGTTATGGTGCTAATCCCGTGAAGTCCCATCAGGCGGTGATTGTGCCGGGCCCCCTGCCTCGAGGGGGTCCACCCATGACTACTGGTGGTCACCTTCCCCTGTGCTGTGGAGTCAAGGCACAGAGGAGTAGGTTAAGAGCTATTGACCAAACACCCCGGACACTCAACATACTACAATGGAATGCAGAAGGAGTTTATAACAAGAAAGCCTCCCTAACACAGCGTCTTCATAAAGATAGAATAGATGTGGCATGCATTCAAGAGACACACCTCAACGCCAATCGCACATTTTCAGTCAAGGGATATCAGGCCACACGTTTCGACCGCGAAGGACACAAAGGAGGAGTTGTAATACTTACACGAAATACAATACCTTGCAGCGAAGTATCTGTGATCTCTGACAACCAAACGGAAATTATAGGTGTTGATATAATGATAAAGGACGTGAAAATAAGAATTTACAATCTGTATAGCCCGGCAGATAAGGATCTTACACTCTCAAACATGGAAATAACTGACACAAATTGCATTGTTGTCGGAGACTTTAATAGCCGTTCAGAAAGATGGGGATACCCAGATACTGACAAAAGAGGAGATGAAGTGGAGGACTGGGAAATAGACTCAAATCTCCATCTACTCAACAAAGCGGATGACACACCGAGCTTCTACTCCAGAAGATGGCTTACCACTTCTACTCCAGACTTAGCTTTCTGCACAGGAGACATCCTCCACAAAATCGATCGCCATGTGCTTGACCAATTAGCAGGTAGTGACCACAGACCAATCAAGCTTGTAATAAATATGGAGTATGTTCCACAGGAGCAAAAGCCTTTGCCCCGTTGGAATTACAAACGAGCAGATTGGGACAGATTTGCCATACTAACAGACAAATATTGTGAAAACATAAATACACGATATGGCAACATGAAGCAAATGGTGGAAAGTCTAAACAGAGCAATAATACAGGCGGCCACTGAGTCTATTCCAAGAGGAGCGAGGAAAAATTACAAACCATACTGGACTGAAGAACTACAAATTTTGGAGGACAAAGTTGAAGATGCTAGGAAGACCGCAGAGAGAGAACAAACAACTGAAGCGAACATCTCTCTCAAAGCCATCTCAGCAAAATATAAAAGAACAGTAAATCAAACAACAAGAGATTGTTGGAGGAAAAAAACAGAAAACCTGAATTTTGACAGGGATGGAAACAAACTATGGAAACTAGTGAAAGCCATGAACAATGAAGGACCTAGAAACAAATAAATAACAATTAAACAAGGAAATGCCTTGCTTACAGGAAAAAAGGCTGCAAATGCACTAATGGAACACTATGCCAGTGCAAACCACATTGATATTACAGCCGAACAGAAGAAAGCAATCAAAGATAAACAGATACATCATAGATATACAGAGACAGCAGCAGAATATATGATGGCAAATCTAACAATGGAAGAAATGGAACAGGCAATGAATACCCTAAAAAAGAAGACATCACCAGGAAAGGATGGAATCACAAATGAGATGCTAATAGGACTAGGCACTAAGGCAAAAAAGAAACTACTAGCAGTCCTAAATTACAGCTGGAAGAGGGGAATAGTCCCACAGGCATGGAAGGAAGCTATACTAATACCAGTCCCAAAGAAAGGAAAAGACCTGGAAGAACCAAATGGCTATCGACCTATCAGTCTTCTTAGCTGTGTAGGAAAATTAATGGAACGCATTATCAATGGCAGGCTAACATGGCATCTGGAAGAAAACCAACTCTTAACACCTCACCAAGCAGGATTAAGAAAGTACAGATCCACTGAAGATCAAATAACCTATATAGCTCAGGAAATAGAGGATGCCTTCCAAGAGAAAAAGCACACACTAGCGGTCTGGATAGATTTAGAAAAAGCATTTGATAAAGTATGGAAGGAAGGACTGAAAGTAAAACTGCAAAAAATGCATGTTTGTGGGAAAATGTACAAATGGATCAGCCACTACCTTGAGAACAGAACTGCCAGGACAAAAGTACAAGGACAAACCAGCAAAATGATGCTATTGGAGCAAGGTGTCCCCCAAGGAGGAGTTCTTTCACCAACATTATTCCTAGCATATATAAATGACATCACGGAAAATTTTCCAGCCAGAGTACACACATCATCCTTTGCAGATGACCTAGCCATATGGACATCTGAAGAATATATTAGTACAGCTAACAGCAGAATACAGCAAGCCCTATTAGCGCTAGAGGACTGGTCAAAATCATTTCTAGTGAAGATAAGTGAGGAGAAAACAACATGCACAGTGTTCTCCCTCTCAACTAAAACTCAGCAACCTAAGCTGGTATTGAATGGAAAAATATTGCGCCATGAAGAAAATCCAAACTATCTAGGAGTCACCTTTGATCGTCGCCTGACATGGAAGACACAGGTTGAAAAAAATCGAACAAGAGCAAGGCAAAGAATGGCAATCATGAAAAAGCTTGCTGGTACAACGTGGGGAGCAGATGAGAAAGTTCTCAAGAAGTTATATACTGGACGGGTGAGGCCAGTACTGGAATATGGCATTGCAGCTTGGGCAACAGCAGCTAAGTCAAACTTTAACAAAATAAGTAGAGTCCAAAATCAAGGAATGCGAATCATAACTGGAAGCCTGAAGACAACGCCTATTAATGAATTAGAAAAGATCACTTGTTTACAACCAATGCAGGATAGAAGAGATAGCAGAGCCCAGCAACAAGCTGAAAAATTTAGAAGATTGACAGACCACCCTATGTATAAAAGGTTTAGTGGTTTTGGAAAGGGAAGACTGAAGCGTAGCAACTTTGTAGAAACTGCAAAACGAAAGATTAGGGCAGATCCCATACTTAACATATCAACAGTCAAACCCATTTACAATGCAGACAAGTTCACAGCTTGGAGACAGCAGCAACTGCCTGAGATGATAGAAAACATTCCTGGTATTGAGAAAAAGAACACTCAGCATGAAACCGAAAGAAGAAAAATAACCCTAAACTACATAAAAGAACATTACCCAAGCAGCAATTGGACCCATGCATATACAGATGGATCAGCCAAAAATTCAGTAGAGAATGGAGGAGGAGGAATTCTCCTAAATTTAAAAAATGGAGTGAAAAAAACACATTCAGTGGCAACTGGAAAGTTCTCAAGTAACTTCAAAGCGGAGGTAGAGGCTCTGAAAACTGCAGCAGAAATGCTCTTGATGGAGGAAAATAAAGAGACGCAAATAGCTATCTTCACAGATGCAAAGTCAGCTGTCTCAATACTGAAGAGCAAAAACAGCACAGAACTAGCTGACCTAAGAGCAGCACTCCATGGTCTATGCCAGAAATCCAAAAAAGTTATAATACAGTGGATCCCATCACATTGCAGTATACCTGGAAATGAAGAGGCTGACAGACTGGCAAAAGAGGGCGGACGACTACCACAGCCTGACATAGACATAACCTATAATGAGGCAAAGAGATTGATAAAAAGCACTTATAGAACCAAATGGGAATCAGAGCATCCAGGCCACCAGAAGGATGATGCATATTACAAACTTGACCGAAGAGAACAAGTAGCAATCTTCAGACTCCGCACAGGACATAACAGGCTGAAATACCACTTGTTCAACAAACTAAAGATAGGAGATACAGATGAATGTAATTGTGGAACTGGTAAAATGACAGCTAAACATTTGCTGCAAGAGTGCCCAATATATGCAGAACAGAGAAAGATATTTTGGCCCACACCTGCTTCATTCGAGGACAAGCTCTATGGAGATATCAACAAGCTCAAGTCGACTGCAGCTTACTTTAACTGTATTCAGGTTGACATTTAAATGTACATTAAGAAGTATTTAGACTGCCACACTTCTTACCACAGGCATGTCGGTTACACAAGCCTCCCAGAGGCATGAAATGGAATATTGCTTGGATAGCAAATCCATTACGTGGAAAGTCCGAATCGAAAGCTCACTGTGTGGGCTTCATAAAAGATGGAAAAAGTGTCCTAGTGGCACAAAATGGAATATTGCTTGGATAGCAAATCCATTACGTGGAAAGTCCGAATCGAAAGCTCACTGCGTGGATGTCATCTGCAAACAGCATTCTTCTGGCTTCTGGAAGAACAGCCTATGGTGAACGGAAGGCCCAATATACGGAAGTGAGGCTAAGCAGCCATGTGCAGGACGTGACGATTCCTTGGGTGAGCCCAGTACCAGAGCGCTGTGTGTTGGCTCTGCAATTATGGAAGCCTCCTTGGATGGCGGGGAATGCCCATGGTCTGCCCCTGCCTTCCCTTGAGGGCCGACCAGGATGCCTTTGGCTGTTCTATATGGGCCAGCTGGGATGGGAGATAACACCGCAACAGTGAGAGTCTAACGTCCTAAGAAACCCCCCGGGAAGGTTAACCCGGTCAACAAATGCCCGCAGAAGTCGGATGTGTCGGCCTAACGGCGCAAGAACGCAGCTCTGCTGTAAACAGGCACAACGCAATCACGTCCGGAAAAAAAAACTCCGGATGAACGAAGAAGAAGAAGAAGAATACTACCACTGACCAGAACATATTTAAGTTACTGAAATATTTCAGTTACCAAGTTCTCGTAGAAAAGACACATTTACACTTATAATTAGGACATACGAGGGTAAGTTAATAAGTAAGTCACAAATGGCTGTAGAAAAATAACTAAATATGATAACAACTTGAAACCAGTTTATTTTTACTTCAGCGTCATTCGCGAAATGTCTCCCGCCAAGGTGAGTTGTCAGTGTTTTATGTTTGTTCCGTAAAGCGGTGCATAGCTGGGTAGAAAAAGTTATGAGGGCGAGTCAATAAGTAAGTCACACAGTTCTGTGGGATGGCCGGTAAATGAAAACAAAGCACGCAGTTCTATGCAGCCGGTTTGGGAGGACTGATAAAACGATGGATTAAGTGCATCAATGTTGGTGGAAATTATGTTGAGAAATAAAGGGACAATGTATGTATAAAAATTAATTGATTTCAAGTTGTTATCATGTGTAGTTATTTTTCTACAGCCATTTGTAACTTACTTACTAACTTACCCTCGTAAAAACTAATTGTCTAGGTCTGAAAGAAATCAGATCTCAAAAGCTCGAGCTACTTCAGTCTCAACGAAAATCATCATTCCTCTATCGTCATTTAACAGACATTTGGCAGCTCAGGTTGGTCTAATTAGCCATACCCAAACCCGCTATAGGACTGGCAGGTGAGAGACATTATGGTCGTCTTTATAATCGAAAGACAAGCAAAAACAAAGGTGTAAAAAAAAAAACACTAACATACATTTACCAATTTATATGAATGAGCACGGAAAAGTGAAAGGAGAAAGACTGAGTTAGCCTGTGTTGTGTTGTTTAGTATATAATGAATGTAGAAAATTGCAAGTTTTCTGTCGTAGTTAGCGTGCAGTAGATATATGGTGAATTGGCTGGTAGGCTGCTCTCTTGTCAGCTTCACAGCTGTTGTCGGAAGACTAATATCCTCTGCCCAGTCTGTCTATGCATGTTATCTTGCAATTAAAACGGTTGTCTTACTCTTGTTTGCGGAGTTCCCATTGCGACAGAATGAATGGAACAATTTCTACAGGGTTAGCGAGTATCAATTCCTAGCTGATTTCAAAATTCGTAGAGAAGATCGCGATCAGACTGTATGGGGTTTTGCAGAGCTGGAGAAACATCTCCACTTCGTTCACTCCTATCTATTATCTGAATGAACAGCTTGTCTCTTGACCACTTCCCACACCCAGCTTACACCTGTCCATGTCCTTTGTGGTCCTCAGTCGGTAGCTCGTCTTCCTCTTGTTGTACTTACTATGACGTATGATGTTGGGTTTGTTGGATTGGTGGTTCCCAACCTTTGGATCGCCACCCCCAAAAGAGTCCCCAATTGTTCAGTGGGTGATTGTCGAGGTAATTTTAGTTACAACATAGGACATTTCAGACGTCATCATGAGCGGTTTCAACACATTTATTTCAAGATTATTACACGGTACTATTCTACCAGCGGTTGTAACATCGACTTTTGATAAATGATAGGAGTTAATTTCAGTTTAGTTTAGTTTAGTTTAGTTTAGTTTAGTCGACGGATCAACATCACGGCACACGGGTGTAACCCATAAGTGCTCCGTTCTACTCCTAACTCAAGCCTGAGTTCGGAGAGATTCAGCTCAGTGCACGAACTTCGTAGCACCGGCGAGGATCCTGAAATACTTTGGGTAGATTTTTAACTCGAAATATTGCCCTGGCAGCGCCGTTAGGTTACTCTTTTTCGATTTCCAACGGCCAAGGGATTTTTTACGTGCGCAACAATACACACGGGCGTCCGATCTCACTACCTAGAGACCAGGGGACATTTTGTTACTAGAAGTCCACGTGAAAAAATCCCGGCCCTCACCGGGGATTGAACCCGGGACCTCCAGCACTCGAGGCGGACACCATACCTCGAGACCACTCAGTCCCCTAGTTAATGTCAGGTACACCGCACTGACACATTTTGTTTTAAAAAGTCCCCCAGCAGGAAGCTGCTGTGGGTATGTGCAGGATCATCACATTGTGTGGACCTGAGTGCACGTAGGAACAAGTGGTCAGTCTTTCACATCCCCGAACGTTGATTGCTGAAATAGAAGCCTCGTCAGACCGCACCCATGCCATTGTCAGCGTAACCTCCTAACCATAACACTTTACGCGCCCGACGCACTGATACTAGTTTTTTTTTTTTTTAAAGTTGCATATCCTTTACATAACGTTGCAGTCAACACCAGCATTTTACTGCCGTTGTTGATGTCTTGGCAAGTTTTACGTTCAGTAGTTTGTCATTGCTTTTTGAATGACCGGCTCACATACCATCACGTTAAAACCAGCTCGACACGTTCTGCTGCCAAATCGGTCACCGCTGTTTCGAACGCTGGTAAGCGGCATTACGAATCGCGCCCGCAACGCCATCGCCACGGAGGTCGGCACTGATACTACACACACACACACACAGTATATATAAAATACCCTATCTTCATACAGCTGAAACATTTTATATTATTTTAATTATTTATTTGTGAGGGACCTTTTTATCTGAAAGAGCCACAAGTACAGCTTTACTTGCAATGACAGCTGTCCGTACAGCGAAACATTGTTCCGCCACAAGCTGAAACATGGAACAGACCGACCTGTCACAGCCATGAAACTATACACAAGGCGAAAGTCACGGAAAAACTAGATCTGCCTGCCCCGCCTGCAAATGGTGGTCTCGTGTTTGGCTGAGTGCTCACGCTGAGATCAATGGTTACTATCGCTACTGCTAGACAATGGTGATGGACGCAATGTGCCTGGTTTCTTTCTTGCCCAGATTGTTCGTGCTGGGGGGGGGGGGGGGGGGGGGTAATGATGTTGGCAACGATGACGACAAAGGATGTAGAGACAGATAGAGTAAGCGATCGCACAGAGAGTAAGCGATAGACAGATAGACGCAAACACACAGAGAGAGAGAGAGAGAGAGAGAGAGAGAGAGAGAGAGAGAGAGAGAGACGCAGACAGACAGAGACACACGCGCACACACTCGTGCAGAAACAGCGAGAGAAGAGAGAGAGAGAGAGAGGGGGGGGGGGGGCGGCATCTTAGTGACAGTGTCACATAGTTAGTTACTATGGACACTAACTTTAACCAAAATGGTAGTTCCGATCGCAAAATTTCCCATGTGACTATTAATTGTATTTAAAAAATTGCAGCCCCTATCGAACATCAAAAACTGAATTTGCCTGAATACACCGACGATAATGTTAGATTTGAGGTCGTAAGCGTAATTAGTTAATGTAAAACTTTAAATATCGTTTAAAGAGGTTTAAAAGCAAGACGGGCGACTTCATTGCAAACAGACAGGCAGGCAGACCAACAGACAGATATACCGATAGACTGACAGAAACCAATAGACCGGCAGACAGACAGACAGAAATGTAACTTCGGTGACATGCGGAGAGGAAAGTCTCTACAAGAACCGATCTATGCAAGCTCTTTTCAGGACACGGACAGCCTGAACGCCAATAGATCAGACTTAGGACTTCCCAGGGATTCTCAAATAAGCAATCAATTATACGCTGAGATACGACAAACACTCAGATGCTCAGTCCTTATTTACAAATCAAGAACTCAAAGTAAATGCTGTCACAGGTCACGTGAGAACAAACGAACAAAAAAGAGTCACAAATTGAAATTAATCGCATGTACGGGTCGACACTCATAAAATACAAAGTGAAGAAGTAGAATGTGAGGATATACTAATGTTAACTACATGTCCGTTACAGGAAATCAACCCTAGCATTTATTAGCTCTGTGATTGTCTAAGCAATGTTACTGTTTGCCTGCCACTGCATTCAGAACGGTCTCCACTGATACCCCAGTCCCAGTCTAATCGAGATACAATCCAATCCCAGTCTAATCGAGATACAATCCAATCCCAGTCTAATCGAGATAAACCCAATCCCAGTCTAATCGAGATACAATCCAATCCCAGTCTAATCGAGATACAATCCAATCCCAGTCTAATCTAGACACAATCCAATCCCAGTCTAATCGAGGTACAATCCAATCCCAGTCTAATCGAGATACAATCCAAAGTCGCCCGCGGCTGACATCGAACTCGGTGTGTCGGAACTGTGAAACTGCGTTCACTACACCAAGGTCACAGACGCCAACAGAGGTCACACTAGACAACAAACAAATTAAAACTATAGGCATGTAGAGATTCTAACTTGTTCCCGCCAAATGACCACAGCCCGAATTTTAGGCCAGCGTAAACAAAAGTCAAGGTAATCATCATAAATACGCCTTGATGCGTATTGGGCATATGGTTGTAGCCCGATATTTGGGTAGACCGAACAGCGCTCGAGGTGTGATGTTGTCATTATCACGTCAGCCGCCTTTACTTGCCGCCACATATCTTGGCATACAATATAGGCTGCCTCGGCTTGGAAGTCAAGTCGGTTTTGTTTTGGTTTTTATTAATGGTCTCGATGCGAATTCGAACACATGACCACAGGGCGGGCAGACAAGTAAGCGTGCTACCCATTGCACCACCGCGGCTCCATGGGCCGGCAGACAAGTAAGCGTGCTAGCCACTGTACCACCGGGGCTCCAT
Source organism: Cepaea hortensis (assembly GCA_963921405.1). Taxonomy (NCBI): domain Eukaryota; kingdom Metazoa; phylum Mollusca; class Gastropoda; order Stylommatophora; family Helicidae; genus Cepaea; species Cepaea hortensis. The sequence continues at coordinate 168,081,162 of OY992877.1, read as the reverse complement.
GGGCCGGCAGACAAGTAAGCGTGCTACCCATTGCACCACCGCGGCTCCATGGGCCGGCAGACAAGTAAGCGTGCTACCCATTGCACCACCGCGGCTCCATGGGCCGGCAGACAAGTAAGCGTGCTAGCCACTGTACCACCGGGGCTCCATGGGCCGGCAGACAAGTAAGCGTGCTACCCATTGCACCACCGTGGCTTCCGGGGCCTGCAGACAAGTAAGCGTGCTAGCCACTGCACCACCGCGGCTCTATGGGTCGACAGACAAGTAAGCGTGCTAGCCACTGCACCACCGTGGCTTCCGGGGCCTGCAGACAAGTAAGCGTGCTACCCATTGCACCACCGTGGCTTCCGGGGCCTGCAGACAAGTAAGCGTGCTACCCATTGCACCACCGTGGCTTCCGGGGCCTGCAGACAAGTAAGCGTGCTAGCCACTGCACCACCGCGGCTCTATGGGTCGACAGACAAGTAAGCGTGCTAGCCACTGCACCACCGTGGCTTCCGGGGCCTGCAGACAAGTAAGCGTGCTACCCATTGCACCACCGTGGCTTCCGGGGCCTGCAGACAAGTAAGCGTGCTACCCATTGCACCACCGTGGCTTCCGGGGCCTGCAGACAAGTAAGCGTGCTACCCATTGCACCACCGCGGCTCCATGGGCCGGCAGACAAGTAAGCGTGCTACCCATTGCACCCTCGCGGCTCCATGGGCCGGCAGACAAGTAAGCGTGCTAGCCATTGCACCACCGCGACTCCATGGGCCGGCAGACAAGTAAGCGTGCTACCCATTGCACCACCGCGACTCTATGGGCCGGCAGACAAGTAAGCGTGCTACCCATTGCACCACCGTGGCTTCCGGGGCCTGCAGACAAGTAAGCGTGCTACCCATTGCACCACCGTGGCTTCCGGGGCCTGCAGACAAGTAAGCGTGCTAGCCACTGCACCACCGCGGCTCTATGGGCCGGCAGACAAGTAAGCGTGCTAGCCACTGCACCACCGCGGCTCCATGGGCCGGCAGACAAGTAAGCGTGCTAGCCACTGCACCACCGCGGCTCTATGGGCCGGCAGACAAGTAAGCGTGCTAGCCACTGCACCACCGCGGCTCTATGGGCCGGCAGACAAGTAAGTGTGCTAGCCATTGCACCACCGCGGCTCCATGGGCCGGCAGACAAGTAAGCGTGCTACCCACTGTACCACCGCGGCTCCATGGGCCGGCAGACAAGTAAGCGTGCTAGCCATTGCACCACCGTGGCTCCATGGGCCGGCAGACAAGTAAGCGTGCTAGCCATTGCACCACCGTGGCTCCATGGGCCGGCAGACAAGTAAGCGTGCTAGCCATTGCACCACCGTGGCTCCATGGGCCGGCAGACAAGTAAGCGTGCTAGCCACTGCACCACCGCGGCTCCATGGGCCGGCAGAAAAATAAGCGTGCTAGCCACTGCACCACCGCGGCTCCATGGGCCGGCAGACAAGTAAGCGTGCTAGCCACTGTACCACCGCAGCTCCATGGGCCAGCAGACAAGTAAGCGTGCTACCCACCGCACCACTGCGGATCCAGGGGTCAGCGTACTGGTCAGGTCAACATTTTCTTAACACTATTGTGAATGGAGCCTACGATCAATGTTGGTACGCGAGTACCTTAACCATTACACCACCACACCTCTTTTACACGTCACTGGGAACAATGCATGCACTATGGACGTGTCAGTGTGTCTCCTTGTGCGTGCCCAAGGATGCTTATATGTTGATTTTCCACATGTTTAAGGAAGCTTATGTGTACAGCAGCCATTAGAATCAACAACCTTGTAGGAACATTTCAGTGTTTAAAGAAGGGCGTCAGACAAGGTTGTGTATTGTCTCCTGATTTGTTCTCATTGTACAGTGAATATATAATGTGATCTATAGAAAATATGCCAGGGATCCTGGCTGGTCGATATAATATAAATAACTTACATTATGCTGACGACACGGTCTTGATAGCAACAAGTCAGAGTGATCTACAGGAAATTATAGATACTGTGGTTGTAGAAAGTAAAGGATGGGCCTTAGTTTGAATAATAGAAAGATAAGCTATGGCGATATCAAAGAAACATATTGTGCCTAAATGTGCAATTACAGTACGTGACGTTATTTTGGAGGCAAGTACAAGGCACGTGGATAATATCAGATGGAAGACGCATCACTGAGATAAAGAGCAGAATAGGACAAGCAAAAACTGCATTCTATCAAATTAAGAACTTTTTGTGCAATAAGTCATTGCCCTTGAAAGTCTATAAAAGAGTTCTTGCACGCTACATAGAACCAGTTTTAACATACGGCTGCGAATCCTGGACAATAGTACACAGGCGAAAGAAATCACTGGAAGCATTGGAAATATGGTTTTATAGAAGAATGCTGAAAATTAGTCGGACAGTCAAAAAGAGCAATCAGGATGTTTTAAGGGAAGCTGAGTCGCAAAGACAACTAATCACAGAAATCAGAAAGAGGCAGTCCCCGGGAAGGTTAACCCGGTCAACAAATGCCCGCAGAAGTCGGATGTGTCGACCTAACGGCGCAAGAACGCAGCTCTGCTGTAAACAGGCACAACGCAATCACGTCCGAAAAAGAAAAAAACAAAACTCCGGATGAACGCAGAAGAAAAGAGGCAGTCACCGTTTTCTGGCTACATTATAAGAAGACAAAGGTCTGGAACATGTTGTGATGACCGGACAGATTTGTAGAAAGAGAGATACAGGAAGACATCGTGACACGAATATTGACAGCCTTGTGTCATGGCACGGAAGGGAGTTGAATTGATCCATGACGTCGGGGATCGTAATTTGTGGAGAGGCATGATCGCCCACGCCAGCCGACAGGGCACTGGATAATGATAATGTGTACATTAGTGTGTGTGCATGTGTGCGCGCGCACACTGACACTTCTGTCTGTGTGTGTGGGTGGGTGTGTGTGTGTGTGTGTGTGTGTGTGCGTGCATGCGTGCGTGCGTGTGTGTGCAAGCGTGTTCTGCGCTTCTTTCATTACTAACAAATGCAATGAATGAATCAATAAAATCAAAACAATGTTTTCCCCGTAGTGAATTTGAATTACGAAGACAGAAACAATAGATTACAAGATTTGTTGCCTGACATATTTCGCTGCATCCATCATGATTAATCTACATCGGCCAGTTTTGTGCAAACAGAAAGACATGATAGTCAGTTTAAAATTACCGTGGTAGATAATTGACATTACTGTGCGCGAACAAGTGTATATTTCAGCTTGAAGGATTTATCTAGTTATTTTACTTTATGTTCACTTTGTGTGAATTCTGCAGTATGTACTTGACGAGATGCAGCGAAATATGCCAGGCAATAAATCCTGAAATCTATTGTTTGTGTCTTCGCTATTAAGAATCAATAAAATCCAGAAGTTGAATCGGTAAGCTCAACTAGAACACGGTCACAAATGACACAATGAACGTTGCCGCTAAAGCCTTTGTTAGCACATAAATAACAAACATACACCGATAAAACTTCATGAAAAGCTATAACAAAAAAAAAAAACTCGACACGAAAATTAGTTTGAATATGAGTAATAAAGAAAGGTGTACTTACCACCCAATGCCAGCGTCGGTGGGGCCCAGAAGTCGCAGGCCCGTGACCTTCTCCTCCACCACCAGCACAGACCGCACGATTTGGTCTTGGCCGTTTGCTCTCCTGCCGCTCAGGGAGACATCCAGCGCAAACACACCTGGGTCGTGAAACTTGCGGCCCCAGCTACAGCTGTAGACAGAAAGCACAGGGCAGGAGGAAGGAAGCGCGGCAAGAAAAGCCTCACATCAAGAGAAAACAAACAGGAGATTGCATGCGGAATGTCAAACCGATGTTCCGTAAAAGTCAAACGGGAAAATGCTGCACGGCGGGAAAGGAGAGGGGGGAAAGAGGAGGAGGGAGAGAAGATTTAAGCGAGAATATAATATGACACATGTTGCTGGGGAAAAAATGCGGTGAACAAGGAGCATTGCCGAGACTGAAAAAAATACTTATAATGTGAAGAGTAGCTTCATGTTCGTCTGCCCATTACCCCCAATTTGGACATAAGGACTCAATCATCTCATCATTATCATGTGCCATGCCAATAAGCATGGGCGGTCATGTTTCGCCATCTCGCACGATCACCAGAGGCGTAGTTCAGCTCCGTGTTCTTGTCTCGACCATGCCACGTGGCCAAGCTATCCAGATATTTACTTCTCCTTGATCTTTTCTCCTCAATTTTGCCAATTGTTACTAACTTCTATAATTTTTTTTTTTTTACGTGTCAAAAATTTTTAATTGTCTACTTATAATTTCTCTAATCAATTTACGGTTCGCATTTGCTTCTTGTAGGACTTGTTCATTGGTTTTTCTGTCTGTCCAAGGCACTCTTGACATTTTCCTCAGAAACATCTCCGTTGCCATTATATTTTTTTTTTCCAGCTTGTATGTTCATTGTCCACGTTTCACATCCATACAAAACTACAACTTCTATATAGCATTTTTCTCATTGAAATTGACATCTTTTTATTGGTCAGTATGTTTTCCATGTTGCTAAAGGCCATATTCGCCATATTGAGTCTTGTTCTAATTTCCTCGAGGCACCTCGGATCTAACGCCGAGCCTGTCTGTCACAGCCCCTTACGTGTGAGAATCAGTTATCTAATAATATGATGATAAACGGTAATGGTGCACGTTCTTTGCAGGACGTTGCGATCCATCCCAACCACAGGTGGATTTACTAGGTAACTATAAGGAATCATTGATTTCTGAACGAGGAGTCAGTGTTGAAGTCCAACTGATCGGGCTAGGCAACGAACACATCACCCCTCAATCAGAGCACCGGAAGTTTAAGCATAAGCGCACTAAACTCCGCCGCCACTCTGGCCTCTATCTAACAATACATTCTTGTCACATACAAGTGAAACCTAAACAATTAACAAAGGTACTAACACGTAAATCTGTTCTTTGCAGAAGTCACAAGCAGTTTGACATTTCAACAAATTCACTGAAGCAACATTGATTGAATATAATATAGACGCGGCGTCTCTGCCCGCCAGATACATCCATTCGTGCTCTGTCTTCCCCGGTAGATGTCGACACAAAAGATGGCTGGTTGCGAACAGAAAGGCTGACAAGTAAATTTTATGCTGTCCCTATGTTTGTGTTTATGCGAATGTGTGCTGCTGTGCTGTTCATCTATATGTGGAAGTCAGCATCGGTGTTGATATGTGTGTTTTATATGTGTGGTCGTACATCATAGTTGTTATGTGTGTGTGATTCTGAGTGAGTGTTACACTCATGCAGAATCATGCCGAAGCATAAATATAAATGTACATATAGGAGTCTGCGATGAAGACTGTATCCTCTGCATATCTAATGTTATTGATGTATCATCCCCCAATGTTGATTCCTTCCATATCTGCTATATTTCTGAAAATATTTTCACTATACAGGGGAAAAAAGATCTGGAGACATTACACATCCCTGTCTCACACCACTTTTAATAGGCTGATATTGACCTACATCATTATCAATTCTGATGGCAGCTTATTGTTTCAAATATATGTTTTTTACAAGTCTGAAAGAAATTAAAAAAAACTACTATCAATTGCTCTTCAAAGACTAAAACAACTAAATAAATTATGGAGTGGGAAAGACAGAACTACACAAATTAGATCTTTAAGAGCATGCATCTTTCCCTTTGCAACATACGCCTGCGAGACCTGGACACTTACTAAACAAGCTGAACAGCGCATAAATGCATTTGAATATAAATGTTATAGATGAGTTATAAGAATATCTTGGATAAAGAAAAGAACAAATGCATCCATACTTCAAGAGCTGAATATTGAAGAAGGTTGGCTATTAAAGACGATAAAACAAAGAAAAATGAAATATTTTGGTCACTTGAAACGTCACGAAAGTTTGGAGAGAACAATAATGGAGGGGTATATGCCTGGGAAGAAAGGAAGAGGAAGGCCAAAGAGAAGATGGGTGCAGGATAAGGCGGATGATCTCCAGATGGGCGTATCGGACGCGGGACATCTTGCTTATTATCAAGAGGTTTTCCAGAAGGTTGTTATGGGAGCGAGGTTCTGCAAAGGACACGCTACTGAATGAATGAAGAATGAATGAATGAAGATCTTGTCCATCAATTTGTAGATCTTCAAGCATCCTTGTCATGCCCACATGTCTCACTTTATTGAAAGCCTTTGTGTAGTCAAAAAAGCAAAGATATAGATCTTTGTTTACTTCTACAGAACATTCAATTACTGTTCTCAGCATATACACGGCGTTTACTGTACCCTTGACTTCTATAAACCCACACTGTTCTCCTATTTCGGGTTGTATTTTCTTCTTAACTCTTTGCATGATAATTCTTAGCAAAATCTTAATGATGTGGCTCATTATACTAATTGTTCGATGTTGATCACATTCCAAGGCTCCTGATTTCTTTAGGATTGCAATAAATATAGAATTACATAATTCATGAGGTATATCTCAAGTATCTTATATTATTTTCAGCAGTCTGATGACTTGGTAAATGGGCATATTCTTAAGCAAGTGAATCTGTACAGTTATCTCGGAACAGTCATAACATCACTTGGGAGATGCCTTGAAGAGATTAGAACAAGATTTTCCATTGCGAAGGTAGCCTTTAGCAAGATGAAAAACATACTGACCAATAAAAAGATATCATCTGAAACGAGAAAAAGAGCGTTGAAGTGCTACATAGAACCTGTACTTTTGTATGGATGTGAAGCGTAGACAATGAGCAGTCAAGCTGAAAAACATCTGATGACTATGGAAATGTGGTTTCTGAGGAACTTGCAAAGAATACCATAGACAGACAGAAAAACCATGAACAAGTCCTTCAAGAAACAAATGAAAATCGTAAACTGATTAGAGTCATTAGACGTAGACAGTCAAAATTTTTAGGGCTTGTTATGAGAAGAAATGACTTGTAGAACTTGGTGACAACTGGCAAGATCGAAGGGAACAGACCAAGGGGAAAACCGAGAAGTAAATACCTGGATTGCTTGGCCACGTTGCATGGTCGAGATAGGAACACGGAGCTGATCCACGACTTTGGTGATCGAATGAGATGGCAAAACATGACCGCCCACGCCTATCGGCATGGCACATGATGGATGGTATGTAGGAATATATATATACATATATATATATATATATACATATATATACATATATATATATATATATATATATATATATATATATATATATATATATATAATATATATATATAATATATATATATATATATATATATATATATATATATATATATATATATATGTGTGTGTGTGTGTGTGTGTACACACGTGCACTCCTATATTTTTATATGTATGTGCAAGCCTTCTTCTGTGCTTTTATTCGCGTGTCCGAGTGTGTTTCTGTCTTTGTGCGTGCGTTTCTGTCTTTGAGCGTGTGTTTGTGTATTTTTTATGCACGCTTCCGAGTTTTAGTTGGCATGTTACAGTTTGTTTCCGTGTGTGCGTGTGCGTGTGTGTGTGTGTGTGTGTGTATGCGATTGTGTGTGTGCGTGTGAGTGTGTGAGAGAGACAGAGAGAGTGTGTGTGTGTGGTGCGTGCGCATGCGAGCTGCCAGGAATACACAGGACAAACGTAGTCTTGTCTAGCTTTCCTTGCCCTGTTCAAAGTGACATAACGGCGTGCTAGCACCACCAAGCACGCATGCCCCTACATGAAAACAATGAATCCAATTTATTAGCTGTGCAGCATACGGCCCAAGGCCCCCGTGAAAACTAATATAACAGACCGTGCGGTTTTATAAAGTATACACATGTTGTGTTTTTTAAAAAAAATAGTGTTTATAACAGAAGATCAACTCTGCAATAAAAGTATACAGGAATCGCGTGATTTGAGAATGCGTCTTCAAATTATGGATCATGCATTATTGCGTCGGCCGTAACAAATCAATAGAAATCAAGCGATGAAAGCTCTGGATTTTCAGCACGACTCTGATTCCACGGAGGCTGGCTAAAAACAAATAGAATAGATCATTCTGGGAATAGTTCATTAAACTGGCTCCATAAAAGATTGCTTGGGAAAGGGGGTGTAGGATGGGATAGAACAATACATCACATAGACATTCATGTAGAGCCATAATCAACGTTGATAAACTCAGTTCATTTACTAAAATATACGGTTTCTTCGCACGAAAGCAAAGTGATTACTTTAGAAACGAGAGTTGAATCCAATGACTTTAACAGAAAAGCAGATGCTTAACCTTTCTGAGCGTCTTTGTCCTCCTCCTACTTCCTTCTTTACACTCCTTCTCTTATTCCTCCTCTTTTGCCTCTCTTCTTCTCTTAGTCTTCCATCTCCTCTGATACTTCTTTGTCTTCTCCTTCCTCCTATGTATGACCGTGTGTATATGGAAAAACTAGCGATCCACATCCATACAGTATCTTGTGTCGTGGAATTACCTTTACCTCTAATACATAAAATACTAAACTAAAAACATCCCACCAGACACTTATGGTGAAATGATGCAAAGAAATGTTACCTGTCACGTAAACAAGACACGCTTTCTGTCATCCCATCTCCATAATGAACATCAACACTGCTGATGTTTTTTGATTTATTCTGCAATAAACAATTTGCACAAGTTCACATCAATTATCCATATATTCTAGATTAACAGAACAGCAAAAACAGAACCCGGTGAGGGATGCTGTAATGTAAGACGGGAAAGGTCAATAACAATAACAAATATAGTAGTAATCTAGATAGACGAGATGCTGAAGAGCTGATGATTCGGGGTCGCTGACCATACTGACCAGGACCTCGCTACACACCCATGCCGCAAATACTGGTAACAGACGAGTGATGTCGAGGAAGTCGCATGCTGCCAGACTGCCAGGAAGTTCCAGAACGTTACCATAGTGAATGTGGAAAATTATGGACTGACATTCTGCGCTCTCTCGCTTATGAAAGGTGTTTAAACGTTTCTCTTGGTGTGAGTTAGTTGACCAGGCTTCACTGCCATAAAGAAGAGCACTAAGGTCTCAGACTTGATAGACAAGGACTTTTGTTTTGGCAGTAGGCTTCCTGTTCTTCCAGACTCTTTTTGTTAACCTGCTCATTGTTGTAGCTGCCTTAACAATCCTGATGTTGATTTCCTGATCTAGGGATAATTTGCTATTTACTTCTGATCCTAGATATGTAAAATGGTCTACTATCTCCAGTTCGGCGTCGTCAATAAAGATCGATGGTACCCCATGTGCACCTTTTGATATAATCTGTGCCTTCTTTTTTTTATAATTGTTAAACCAAATTCATAACAAGCATTGTAGAATGTTGATAGTAGACATTGTAATTCTTCCTCAGAGTGGGTCGTAATTGCAGCACCATCTACAAAAAGCAACTCTCTGATCAGCAACCTCCAAATTTTGGTCTTGGCCTTCAATCTCTGATCCTTTTAGAGGCCGCCATCTGAGCGTGAGGAAATGTATATGCCACCACCCTGATCACGAAAGGCATATTTAAATTGAAGTGAAAAGTACATTCCAAAGAGGGTGGGAGCATGAACACTACCTTGGTTAACTCCACTCTTGCTTTCAAACTCTTCTGAAGTTGCACCATCAATCTTGAGTATACCATTTATGCCAATGCGGAACTACTTCACAATGGACCCTCACGACTGACCAAATAAAATGCCTTTATGAGATCGACAAAGGCAATAGGCAGTGGTTGATTCTGTTCACAGCAGTTTTCTTGCAGCTGTTTCAGCCTAACATGATATCATTAGTGTTTCCGGACTGATATGATGTAATAAGTGTTGCTAGACTTTAAAATAAAAGTCCCTAAAAAGTCGACAGGGTTGACTTCGTTGCAAATGAGTGGGTACAAATAATAATTATGACAGAGTGAGTACAAGTATTAACTAGGACAGAGAGAGTACAAGTAATAATTAGGACACAGTGAGTACAAGTAATAACTAGGACAGAATAAGTACAAGTAATAACTAGGACGGAGTGAGTACAGGTAACAACTAGGACAGCGAGAGTACAGGTAACAACTAGGACAGTGTGAGTACAGGTAACAACCAGGACAGAGTACAGGTAACAACTAGGACACAGTGAGTACAGGTAACAACTAGGACAGAGTGAGTACAGGTAACAACTAGGACAAAGTGAGTACAGGTAACAACTAGCACAGAGTGAGTACAGGTAACAACTAGAACAAAGTGAGTACAGGTAACAACTAACACAGAGTGAGTACAGGTAACAACTAGCACAGAGTGAGTACAGGTAACAACTAGGACAGAGTGAGTACAGGTAACAACTAGGACAGAGTGAGTACAAGTAATAACTAGGACAGTGTGAGTACAGGTAACAACTAGGACAGAGTGAGTACAGGTAACAACTAGGACAGAGTGAGTACAGGTAACAACTAGGACAGTGTGAGTACAGGTAACAACTAGGACAGAGTGAGTACAGGTACCAACTAGGACATAGTGAGTACAGGTAATAAATATGACAGAGTGAGTACAGGTACCAACTAGGACAGAGTTAGTACAGGTAATAACTAGGACACAATGAGTACAAGTAATAACTAGCACAGAGTGAGTACAGGTAACAACTAGGACAGAGAGAGTACAGGTAACAACTAGGACAGAGTGAGTACAGGTAACAACTAGGACAGAGTGAGTACAGGTAACAACTAGGACAGAGTGAGTACAGGTAACAACTAGGACAGAGTGAGTACAGGTAACAACTAGGACAGAGTGAGTACAGGTAACAACTAGGACATAGTGAGTACAGGTAACAACTAGGACAGTGTGAGTACAGGTACCAATTAGGACAGAGTGAGTAAAGGTAACAACTAGGACAGTGTGAGTACAGGTACCAATTAGGACAGAGTGAGTACAGGTACCAATTAGGACATAGTGAGTACAGGTACCAATTAGGACAGAGTGAGTACAGGTACCAATTAGGACAGAGTGAGTACAGGTAACAACTAGGACAGAGTGAGTACAGGTACCAATTAGGACAGAGTAAGTACAGGTACCAATTAGGACAGAGTGAGTACAGATACCAATTAGGACAGAGTGAGTACAGGTACCAATTAGGACAGAGTGAGTACAGGTAAATACTAGGACAGTGTGAGTACAGGTAACAACTAGGACAGAGTGAGTACAGGTACCAACTAGGACATAGTGAGTACAGGTAACAACTAGGACATAGTGAGTACAAGTAATAACTAGGACAGAGTGAGTAAAGTAACATCTAGGACAGAGTGAGTAAAGTAACAACTAGGACAGAGTGAGTACAGGTACCAATTAGGACAGAGTGAGTACAGGTACCAATTAGGACAGAGTGAGTACAGGTACCAATTAGGACAGAGTGAGTACAGGTAACAACTAGGACAGTGTGAGTACAGGTAACAACTAGGACAGAGTGAGTACACGTACCAACTAGGATATAGTGAGTACAGGTAACAACTAGGACATAGTGAGTACAATAACTACGACAGAGTGAGTACAGGTAACAACTAGGACAGAGTGAGTACAGGTAACAACTAGGACAGTGTAAGTACATGTAACAGCTAGGACATTGTGAGTACAGGTAACAACTAGGACAGTGTGAGTACAGGTACCAATTAGGACAGAGTGAGTACAGGTACCAATTAGGACAGAGTGAGTACAGGTAACAACTAGGACAGTGTGAGTACAGGTAACAACTAGGACAGAGTGAGTACAGGTAACAACTAGGACAGAGTGAGTACAGGTAACAACTAGGGCAGTGTGAGTACATGTAACAACTAGGACACTGTGAGTACAGGTAACAACTAGGACAGCGTGAGTACAGGTAACAACTAGGACAGTGTGAGTACAGGTAACAACTAGGACATTGTGAGTACAGGTAACAACTAGGACAGTGTGAGTAGAGGTAACAACTAGGACAGTGTGAGTACAGGTAACAACTAGGACAGAGTGAGTACAGGTAACAACTAGGACAGTGTGAGTACAGGTAACAACTAGGACAGAGAGAGTACAGGTAACAACTAGGACAGTGTGAGTACAGGTAACAACTAGGACAGAGTGAGTACAGGTACCAACTAGGACATAGTGAGTACAGGTAATAAATATGACAGAGTGAGTACAGGTACCAACTAGGACAGAGTTAGTACAGGTAATAACTAGGACACAATGAGTACAAGTAATAACTAGTACAGAGTGAGTACAGGTAACAACTAGGACAGAGAGAATACAGGTAACAACTAGGACAGAGTGAGTACAGGTAACAACTAGGACAGAGTGAGTACAGGTAACAACTAGGACAGAGTGAGTACAGGTAACAACTAGGACAGAGTGAGTACAGGTAACAACTAGGACAGAGTGAGTACAGGTAACAACTAGGAAAGTGTGAGTACAGGTACCAATTAGGACAGAGTGAGTACAGGTAACAACTAGGACAGTGTGAGTACAGGTACCAATTAGGACAGAGTGAGTACAGGTACCAATTAGGACATAGTGAGTACAGGTACCAATTAGGACAGAGTGAGTACAGGTACCAATTAGGACAGAGTGAGTACAGGTAACAACTAGGACAGAGTGAGTACAGGTACCAATTAGGACATTGTGAGTACAGGTACCAATTAGGACAGAGTAAGTACAGGTACCAATTAGGACAGAGTGAGTACAGGTACCAATTAGGACAGAGTGAGTACAGGTACCAATTAGGACAGAGTGAGTACAGGTAACAACTAGGAAAGTGTGAGTACAGGTAACAACTAGGACAGAGTGAGTACAGGTAACAACTAGGACATAGTGAGTACAGGTAACAACTAGGACATAGTGAGTACAGGTAACAACTAGGACATAGTGAGTACAAGTAATAACTAGGACAGAGTGAGTAAAGTAACATCTAGGACAGAGTGAGTAAAGTAACAACTAGGACAGAGTGAGTACAGGTACCAATCAGGACAGAGTGAGTACAGGTACCAATCAGGACAGAGTGAGTGCAGGTACCAATTAGGACAGAGTGAGTACAGGTACCAATTAGGACAGAGTGAGTACAGGTACCAATTAGGTCAGAGTGAGTACAGGTAACAACTAGGACAGTGTGAGTACAGGTAACAACTAGGACAGAGTGAGTACAGGTACCAACTAGGACATAGTGAGTACAGGTAACAACTAGGACATAGTGAGTACAGGTAACAACTAGGACAGAGTACAGGTAACAACTAGGACAGAGTACAGGTAACAACTAGGACATAGTGAGTACAGGTACCAACTAGGACAGTGTGAGTACAGGTAACAACTAGGACATAGTGAGTACAGGTAACAACTAGGACAGTGTGAGTACAGGTAACAACTAGGACATAGTGAGTACAGGTAACAACTAGGACAGAGTGAGTACAGGTAAAAACTAGGACAGAGTGAGTACAGGTAACAACTAGGACAGAGTGAGTACATGTAACAACTAGGACAGAGTGAGTACAGGTAACAACTAGGACAGAGTGAATACAAATAACATCTGAACTGTGTTGAAAGAATAGAGAAACAGCAGATTGAAGATGTATTAAAGAAGTTAAATGTTGATCAGCTCAAGCACAAGCAACATTTCAGGAGATGAAGAATGTTCTACGAAATCTACAAAACTATATCGAGTTAATCCAAATGTATGGAAATGAATCATGGAACAATCATGCAGATTATTAACAAATTATATGAAAGCTGGTTTCATTAAAAAAAAAACAAAAAAAAACAGACAAACAGCCTAATGAAGATGTGAAAGAAGTTAAATCACAAAGAGAATGGATTACTCCAACAGAAGAAGACACTCATTAGGCACATCACGAGAAGGAGTAAGCTAGAGTACACCATGACAACTCAAAAGTTGGAGCCGAAGAGAATCAGACTGACCAAGAAAGAATAAAATTGTCAATTTCGCATCATGATATAATGAAACATCTGTATCAGAAATGGTTGACAGTATAAGAGGCTGTGGGCAGACGTGATCACCAACGCCACAATGCGTGAACTATAAGAAAAGCATACGCAGTATTTAACATACGATCCAATACCTGTGAATTTTCAAAGTACATTCAAAGGGGGAAAATTCAAATGAGTACTCACCGCCAGCAAAAATGAAGTAAACTCAAAAGTCCTGACGAAAGTGGGGTGCCACAAGACATAATTCCTTCTTCGCTTCCTCCTCTTCTTAATTCTACTGCTGTCCGTTTCAACACTGGATTCACTGTTTGCGAAGCTGAGCAGTTGACTCGTGCGACCCACTATACAGAGCAGAGCGGGCGAAAGAAAACTGTCAGACTCACTTGTTACAATAAGCAGTGTCTTCACATTGGAATAGTTAGGCAATCTTTAAATATGCTTATGAAATACAATAAATCACTGAACGGCGTGGCTCTCCTATTCTGTGCACGGATTCCTGGTCGCGTATAAGAAAGCACAGTGACCTTTCTGCAATGTTCTTCAAACAGATGTCTTCAAACATATCCCGAGACAGTATGTAAGACCGTTTGTTTACCCGCACTAAAATGCGACGCCGAAGTCCCTGTAAATGCTACGTTCCTGGGTGCGCACGGAAACTATAACTGCGTGCCTCAAAGTGCAAGCTGGCACAGGGTGTATGTCATGTATGAGGCAGGCTATGTACACTTCATCAACTTGAACCATATGCTATAACTACATTGTACCTCTTTTATTTATACTCTGCACGTATGATTTGTAAGTCGGTGATTTGTGCTCACAAATAATGTAAATTGACCGATGATTTCACACAACAAACACAAGCCTTCATCAGAGTTTGTGTCAGCGGACATAGGACTAACATATTATGAATTTGACTACAGTGTAGAGAGAGGTAGAGGTAGAGGGGGGGGGGGGGAAGAGAGAGAGAGAGAGAGAGAGAGAGAGAGAGAAAGAGTGTGTGTGTGGGGGGAGCGCGCGCGCACACACACACACACACACAGCCGGTTTCTGTGGCGAAGGTGTTACAGCCACGGTTTGTGATCCCGCATACCCGCGTTCGAAACACAGCTCCGCGCGATTTGGCAGCAGACCTCATTGCGCTGGGTTTTTTTTTTTTTTGGGCAACATGGTATGGGTGTCGGTCGTTCAGAAAGCAGTGGTAAAACTACTGAACATAAACTTGTCAAGACATCAATAACAGCAAAAAATGTTGGTGTTACTGCAACGTCCTGTAAAGGATATGCAACTAACTAGTGTATATATGCCGGCGCTGTGGCGAAGGAGTTACGGGAGCAATTCGCAATCCCGAGTTCGAAACACAGCTGCGGGAGATTTGGAAGCTGGCCGCCTTGCGCTGGTTTCATAGATGTAAGAGCGCCGGTCGTTCAGAAAACATTATTTGTTGTTGTTGTCTGTCTATCAAGAATGATGGTGACCATTCATTTCATCCAGTGGGGATGAAAGTATGGAGCCGTGAATTCTAAGATGGCTGGTAAGGCCTATTTTGGCTCGAAATGTTCTTTGACAATGTGGGTAAAGAATGCCTGACGTTCGTGGAGAAGGTTCTCCTGAAGTGATTATTCTGTCCAGCCGTTTCTTCACAGCCCTTGCAGTCCTGGTTGCTTCACAAGTGACTGCACCCTTTCGTAATGATGTACGCCACGAATTTCGGTCTTTGGCAGCAGTCTCCCAAGTGTCATGATGAATTCCAAAAGCCTTCAGTGAGATTTTCAGTGTCTTTAAAGCGTTTCCTCCGGCCGCCCTGGGAGCGTAATCACAACGCAGCTCGCCGTCAAAAAAAAAAATTCGTTTAGGGCAGTGGTTCTCAACCGGTGGGGAATTCTCCCCTAGGGGGGAATTTTAGGGTTTCCAGAGGAGAATGAAGATTATTTCAAGATCGCTTTAATACAAGAACCGATTACTTGATATTGTTTTTTTCTCTCGATACTTTACGGTTCTGTACTCCTTCTGAAATTCGTCTTATAACGTTAAGTAGACCCACAAATCACGTTTTATGTAGACGTCTAAACTTGTTCTAGTATGTGTTATTATTAAAGTTAGCTTCCATTGTTACGTATACCATGTAGGGGCAGGGTGGGTGGGGTGGGGGATGTATAGGGAGGAAATACGAAAGACGATGAATGACATTCTCAACATATGGTGAACATGGGCCAAAAAAGGTTGAGAACCACTGGTTTAGGGAGTCTGTGGTCTGACATGTGAGTCAAGTGACCAGACCAGCGAATCTGATTCTTCATTAGTAGAGTGTGGATACTGGGCGTGGACGCTTTTTCCAGGACTTCAGTGTCTAGGATCTTGTCTTGCCATTTATTCTTCAATAGCTTCCTAATCAGAATGCATTGGCAAACTACTGAACGTAAACTTGCCAAGAAATCACGAACAGCCAAAAAATGCCGGGGTTGACTAAAACGTCCTGTAATGTGTATGCAACCAACCTTTTTAAAGAATATTTATATATATATGAAGATATGTGAAAAGTGGGAGGGGGGGGGGGATTTTCAAAGGACCTGGATTTCAGCATACGATAGATACCTGGAAATTTACTAGGAGGTAAAGGCGCCCAACGAGATACTGGCCACATCGCCCATCCAGTGCTCATTGGTTTAAAATTGAAAGTTTAAAATTAAACGTTTATTCAATACGCCTCAAGGCGGGAAGTTGGATCTTTAATCCATTTTCCTTGTATTATATAAATAAATATAATTATAATATGGTAAGTTATTCAGTCCAAGAACTTATAGTTTGTGTGTTTCAATTGTCTCTCAGACAC
Organism: Cepaea hortensis; assembly: GCA_963921405.1. Taxonomy (NCBI): domain Eukaryota; kingdom Metazoa; phylum Mollusca; class Gastropoda; order Stylommatophora; family Helicidae; genus Cepaea; species Cepaea hortensis. The sequence goes on along the minus strand of OY992877.1, from coordinate 168,064,376 downwards.
AAATCTAGCTTTGTGAGCGAAACATTAACTTATCTTGAGAAATGAACCACGCCTTCCTTCACTGTTCCATTCAAACCAGGAATCTAGAATGAGGGTGCCGTACTCACCTCGTCTACTAACAGTTGCAGAACCTCGTACTTATTAGATGGAGATTGTGATCACAAACTGTCCCTTCATTTCATGATTTCTGATATCTCCATCATTGCACTGACGTCAATGTTTATAATATCTTATGTATCTGTTCTTTCAACTTAAATTTCACTTAACAACAGATGGTGGTCTGAATCTACATCTGCACCTGTACCCAGAACCAGATTTCTGGCTCTAAATGTTATGGTGCTTCGCTGAAGTTTGTTGAATTCCAAGGATATTTCAAATTGGCTATTGGAACGTTAAAATCCAACCCACGTGTGTAGTGAAGTGTGTGTTGTGTTATGAACGGTTACAACCGGACCGGGATATTCTCGTCGTGTTTCCTTCTAACTTGGCTTAAGACGGTTAATCGACGATCCGACTAATCATTTTCCGTTGCTTCAAGATCAGTAAATGTTATAATGTGTCGCTCAAATATGTTAAACTCCAAGGATACTTTCAAGATTGGTTATTGGAATGTCAGAACTATGTACCAGACGGGGAAAACGACTCAGGTGTGTAATGTTATGAATGAATACAACCTAGAAATTCTTGGGGTTAGCGAGTGCAGATGGACTGACTCAGGTAAGACATTTCTCAACTGTGAACAAAGACACATAATTTATTCAGGAAGAACCGACAACCATCATTCGAACGGAGTCGCTATCATCATGACAAAAAATGTAGAAAGATCACTGATCAGCTGGGAACCAGTAAATGATAGAATCATAACAGCGCGTTACCAAACGAAATATTTCAAGCTAACAATCATCCAGTGCTACGCACCTACAAACGACGATACAGACATCAACAAAGATAATTTCTATGAACAACTAATTGGTACCATCAACTCATCTCCCAAGCACGACATTGTTGTTGTAATGGGTGATTTCAATGCAAAGATAGGGTCTGACAATAAGGGTGTCGAGAGATATATGGGAATTCACGGCTTAGGGGATATGAACCAAAACGGAGAGAGACTACTAGAATTTTTATTCCCGCACAAAGATATACACAAAGTCACGTGGAACTCGCCTGATAGCATCACAAAAAACTCAGATAGACCATTTTTGCATTAATGCCAAATTCCGTTCATCAGTACAAGACGTCACCTCTGTAGGCTCTACAGAGGTGCAGATGCTGGCAGTGATCACAATCTCTGCATTGCCAAACTAAAAATAAAGCTCAAGACTCTGCACAGATCACCCGGAATAAAGAAAATAAACTCACAGTCCCTACTGACTAAAGAACACCAACTCGCATTCAATTCAGAGGTACAAAGCATCTATGCTAACAAAGAAAGTATATCGAGCAATGCGAATATTAAAACAACATTGAAGAAAATTGGAATTTCCTAAAAAATACCTTGCTAAATGCTGCAACAAACACAGTCGGCTACGTACAAAGACAGAAGAAGAAGTGGCTAAGCGATAACACCTGGACGAAGATACAAGAAAGAAAACAAGCAAAACTAACACTTCTTTCTGCAAAAGACACATCTACATATGAAACCCATAAGCAAAAATACTCTATGTTGGACAAAGAGGTGAAATCAAACGCACGAAAAGACAAACAGAACTTTATTCACAGCCTGGCCTCCGATGCCGAAGCAGCTGCCAGAACTGGAAACAACAGAGCCGTATTCCATATCATGAAGCAACTATGCAATCACTCACCTACACCAAATATACCCATCAAAGACAAACAAGGCAATCAATTGTTATCCGATGACCTTCAAAAGCAACGATGGGCAGAACATTTCAAAGAAATATTAAATAGACCGCAGCCTGACACTGTTCCGAACCTGGATGGAGAAATTACTATTCCCCCACTAGATGCCTCCTGCGAGTCATTCACCATGGAAGAGATTAAAGCAGCCATAAAAAAAAATTGAAGAACAACAAAGCTGTTGGTGAAGATGAAATCTCAGGAGAAATGCTCAAAGCAGCAGATGAGAACACCTTACAACGTTTGTTACAGCTGATCAATGAAATCTGGCAAAGCGAATCCCCACCACAACAGTGGAAAGATGGTGTAATTTTCAAACTGCCTAAAAAGGGCGATATGTCTTATTGCAATAATTGGCGTGGTATCACTCTATTATCAGTACCAGGAAAACTGTTTTGTAGCATGTTACTTGAGAGATTGAAAAAGGCGATAGATGAAAGGCTCAGAGAAGAACAAGCAGGCTTCAGACCAAAACGGTCATGCATAGACCACATTTTCACCCTCAGAATAATCATTGAAGACTCCGTAGAATTCCAGTCGAAATTAATCACCAACTTTGTCGACTTTCAAAAAGCCTTCCACAGCATCCACCGCCCTTCACTTTGGAATCTACTTAACATCTATGGTTTTCCTACCAAATATACCAACGTTATAAAATCTTTCTACAAAGAGACACGTTGCTGCGTAAGAACAGAAACAGGCAACTCTGACTGGTTCTCAGTCGAAACAGGAGTGAAACAGGGTTGTGTCTTATCACCGATGCTTTTTGGAATAGCTATCGACTGGGTCATGCGCAAATGCACAAACAACACAAATATGGGTATCCATTGGGTTGACAAAATTCTAGAAGACCTGGACTTTGCCGACGACATAGTGCTTTTGAGTTCAACACACCCGGATGCCCAAGAGAAAATAAACCACCTCCAAAATGTTTCAGGGCAAATTGGTCTCCAAATTAACACCACAAAAACAAAGACTATTGATCTTACCAACAGTTCAGATGACACCAAATTGAACAGCTACGTTCTTGAAAAAGTCAACAGCTTCACATACCTAGGAAGCAAAATGACATCTACAGGGGACTCAACACCAGAAATATCATCTAGAATCGCACTGGCATCTAGTGCCTTCAATAAACTGTCAAACATCTGGAAGTCAAAGACACTCAGCAAACACACAAAACTTAAAATCTTCAACTCTTGTGTGATTCCAGTGTTAACGTATGGATGTGAAAGTTGGAAATCAACGGTAGCCTTAGATAAAAAGTTAGACAATTTTGAGAACAAATGTCTTAGAAGACTTCTAAACATCCACTGGACAGAATTCAGAACCAATTCGCAAATAAGACAAGAGACTAAGCAAGATACAATATCCAATTTCATAAGAAGACGCCGTTGGAACTACATCGGCCATGTACTCAGAATGGACAAGACAAGACTCCCCTACCAAGCCCTCATATGGTCACCGGTAGGGAAAAGAAAACGGGGAAGACCAAGAGAGACCCTGCGTAGAACCATCATTAGAGAAGGCTCATTCAACGGCCAAGTAAATATCCAAGATCTACAACAGATAGCGGCGAATCGCCAGGCATGGAGAGACAGGACTTCTGCCCTATGCGCCGCCTTAGGCTCAAGAGGAAAGACTAACTAACTAACCTGTACACATCCGGTTAGCGGGGTAGGGGTATCCCCTATCAAAGGAGATGTAAGACGCCTGCTTTCCTCCGTTAGTCTACGGGACACCCTTGGGCAAGGTAGAGTACCCGTTTAGCCCCCCAATCTGGGTTACGTGAAGCCATGGAAGCAGGTGGTGGATGGAGTGTGAGAGCAGCCGACAGATTGTTGTTAGTTATGGTCTTGCACTCTGCGGCGATAGGCAGATGATCTCATCAGTAGAGACAATGGCTATGGTCACCGACTAGTACAGTCACTGCCCAGAAGGAAAGCAATGGCAAACTACCTTCTGCAAAACTTGCCAAGAAACCATAACAACCATGAAAGAAAACATAATAAGAAAGAGATCTGGTGGCGAGACCCCCAGGCCAGACAGATCAGATAACACTGGGGAAGAGTGTGACACAGGGACCAGTACTAGTAATCGTGATGACGGAGTTAATCCTGACTGTGTTACCAAGGAAATCCCCTGTGTCAGACTAAGAAACAGAGTGAGAATAGCAACGTGGAATGTGAGAAGTTTGTATGAGGGAAAGCTTAAAGTAGTGTGTGATGAGATTGAGAGGTTAAACATTCAAATTTTAGGAATTAGTGAACATCGCTAGAGCGGCAAGGGACATTTTACAACTGAAAATGGGAGTATTTTCATTTATTCTGGTAGAGATGGCGGAGGCCAGAGTGGAGTGGCATTTTGTTTAGATAAGACAACTGCAAAATCTTTAATTGGATATAATCCAGTTAGTGATAGAATCCTCACTATTAGACTTAACGGCCGTCCAAAAAACACAACTCTCATACAGATATATGCACCTACTTCAACAGCAGAGGAGGAAGACATTGAAGATTTTTACAACACACTACAAGACACATTAAATAAGATTGGTCATAATTATATAGCAATAATAATGGGAGAATTTAATGCAAAAGTAGGTGCAGGAAGAGCTGAAAATGAGAGACACGTTTTAGGAAAATTTGGATTGGGAAATAGAAATGATGCAGGTGACAAATTAATTGAATTTTGCACAGAAAATGAGTTAACGATAGCCAACACGCTTTTTAAACAACATCCAAGAAGACTCTTCACATGGAAGTCTCCAGACAGTTTTGCCAAAAATCAGATAGATTATATTTTAATACAAAGAAGATGGAGATCAAGCATAACATCTGCAAAAACCCTACGAAGTGCAGACTGTGATACAGATCATCAGTTATTAGAAGCAGATCTGAAATTAAAACTCAAAAAGCTTACCCGAGGACCAAGGCCACTTCGTTTTGACATCACAAAAATACCAGATGCATACAACATAGAAGTTAGGAATCGCTTTGGGGTCTTGATGTCTGTACAAAAAGAAATGACACCTGATGAACTGGCAGTACAAGCTAGAGATATCTTGATGACTGCAGCCAAAGATTTCATTCCGACCAAGAAAAAGCAACTTAAGCCATGGATTACATCAGACACGTTAGAATTAATAAAACAACGAAGACTCCCCCGATGTGTCTCCACCTTGCCGTGGTGGGGGAGCTTGCGCGTCCCATCGACCCCATTTGCTTGCCGATGGATGAAAAACTACATATCGGACAGCTTATGAGATAGGGACCAGACTAAGAGAGACACAACCTGCTGCTCTGCAGGTGACTGAGGATAGCAGTCAAATATTTAAGAGATACTGGGCACGCTACATGCCCAGTTCAGATACTTGCCCGAAGGCCCTCAGCTGGGGGATATGAGGGATCCCCGGATGAGAGGGCCTGGCCGTTTCTCGCTCACTGCTGCACGGAGGTAAGGTCCTGAGCCGGCAGCACATGTAGCCTACCTCGTGAGCGAGTACTAAAAGGTGGAAAAACACCTCGGTCGCACGTTCCGATAAAAGTGTTTAACCGTACTCATGGTGTGAGTGTAGTCAAAGGTGGAAAATTGTCTCGATGACACTAAATGGAACGCCTGGCTTGCGAATCCATTACGTGGCAGACCAAAGGAAAAGCTTGCTGTGAGGAAGTCGAAATAAGAGTCTAACTTGTCTTGAACCAGAGGAAGGCTAACCTCATTAAAAAATGCCCGCCGGAAGCAGGAAGTGTCGTCCTACGGGTGGCAAACTAAAAATTGACACTACGCAATTACGTCCGAGTGAAATGTCTCGTCCGAATGTCTCTCGTGCTAGGAACAGCTCTGACTACCTAGTTTCCGAATGCCGCTTTTGTTCGGAACAGCTCTGACTAGGTATTTTTCCGAATGTCTGTCGTGCCTGGAACAGCTCTGACGGGCGCAACGACAAGCACATGTCCGAAAACTCGCTGAGTGGATGCCGTATGCAAACATGTCTGGTTTGTGCGGGAATGGCCCGGGGTAAACGAAATGACCAATATATTGAAGTGAGGATTTAAAGCAGCCATGAGCAGGACGTGACGATTTCCCTCGGTAAGCCCAGATCAAGGGCGCTATGTGTCGGCCCTGCAACTATGGAAGCAACCTAGGATGGCGGAAAACGCTATGGACTGTCCCTGCCTTCCTTTGAGGGATGACCGTTGTCTTCGACCGTTCAACTTTGGCCAGCAGAGTTGTAGATGGCACCACAAAAGTGAGAGTCTCCCAGGAATGCTACCTGGACAAAAAAGCACGCTATTGTCGGATGTGTTGGCCTACGGGTTTCGGCCCAAGGGCGCATAACAGACACACCGCAATCACATCTGAAAAAACACTCCGGATGAACGAAAAGAAGAAACAACGAAGAGAGCTGAAACAGAAAGGAGATGAATCCGATAACAGCAGGATGAAGTATAAATCTTTAACTCGAGAAATAAGAAAGAACACAAGAAAGGACAAAAATCAATATATACAAGATTGCTGTACCAGAATAGAGCAATATCACCAGGCTGGAAGAGATTATGAAATGTTCAAAGAAATGAAGTTATTGACAAGAAATGTTCAACCTCAATTGAATGTTACCTGTGACAAGATGGGAAATACCTTAACAGAATCTAGACAAATTCTAGAAAGATGGCAGGAGTACTGCAGTGGAATGTATGATATGAGTGACAGTGAGGATATGAATGAGATACAAGAGCCAATGGCAGCAGAGACAGAACCTGAACCCTCATTAGATGAAATTGCTTGGGCTATAAAGAACCTGAAGAATGGTAAATCACCTGGATGTGATGAGATACCAGCTGAACTAATTAAAGCGGGAGGAGAAGAAAGCATACACATTTATCATGCATTATGTACAAAGATTTGGAAATATGGTATATGGCCAAAAGATTGGAAGAGAACTATCTTCATTCCAATACCAAAAAAGGGCAACCTGAAATTATGCCCCAACTATAGAACTGTTGCCCTGATCAGTCATGCAAGTAAAATTCTAATAAAAGTCATAATGAGAAGACTTTGTAAGAAAATGGAAGAAGAGATTAACTTGGTTCAAGCTGGATTTAAACAAGGAAGAGGAACAAGAGATCACATATTCAACATGCGTTTAATAATAGAGAAGTGCAGATAATTTAATGTAAATCTATTCTCATGTTTTGTGGATTATTCAAAGGCATTTGACTGTGTACAACATCAGAAACTTTGGGAAATCATGAGGATTATGGGCTTTCCATCACATGTTGTACAACTCATAAAAATGCTCTATCTAGACCAACAAGCAGCAGTTAGAATAGATGGCGAGACATCAGATTGGTTTGACATCAAGCACAGAGTCCGTAAGGGCTGTGTGCTGTTACCATATTTGTTTAACCTGTACGCCGAAAATATAATGAGAAATGTAAGAGATGATATAAACAGGGAACTATATGATGCCCTAAATATCGGCGGTCATGACATACCAGAGATTCGATATGCTGATGATACAGTATTACTATCCACAATACAGAATGGCATAGAAAACCTAATAGCCTCAACCCAATTGAATAGTGAAAATCACAACTTATATCTTAACATAGCAAAAACAAAGATAATGCATACAGATAAAACTACTATGGAGAAAGAAATATACATTAATGGGGGAAAATTGGAGGTGGTGGAAAATTTTGAATATCTTGGGTCATTGATTACCAATAACGGTGACACAATGAAAGAAATTAAACGGCGACTATCCATTGCTCTTCAAAGACTAAAACAGATGAATACATTATGGAGTGGGACAGACAGAACTACAAAAATTAGATTTTTAAGAGCATGCATCTTTCCCATTGCAACATACGCCTGTGAGACATGGACACTTACTAAACAAGCTGAACAGCGCATAAACGCCTTTGAATATAAATGTTATAGACGAGTTCTAAGAATATCTTGGGTAAAGAAAAGAACAAATGCATCCATACTTCAAGAGTTCAATATTGAGGAGGGTTGGCTTTTAAAGACGATAAAACAAAGAAAATTGAAGTATTTTGGTCACTTGAAACGTCACGAAAGTTTGGAGAGAACAATAATGGAAGGGTATATGCCTGGGAAGAGAGGAAGAGGAAGGCCAAAGAGAAGATGGGTGCAGGATGTGGCGGATGATCTCCAGATGGGTGTATCAGACGCGGGACATCTTGCTTGTGATAGAGAGGTTTTCCAGAATGTTGTTATGGGAGCGAGGTTCTGCAAAGGACATGCTACTGAATGAATGAATGAACCTGTACACATGTGTTCGTCATGTAGACATTACCCACATTTCTTACTAGTGCGTATATGATCAATCTAATTTTCTTTATTATGGTCTGGTGGTAACCATGTTGCTTTATGTATTCTTTTAGGTTCTTTATTTTCTTCTGTGACATTGAATCACTGCGCGAAATGTTATGAATATATTTCCTTTTTTTCCCACTACGTAAGTCCATATTTCTTCATGATCTCTTCATAACCTGTGTGTATTTTTTTTAAGTTGCATATCCTTTACAAGACGTTGCAGTCAACACCAGCGGTTTACTGCCGTTGTTGTTGTCTTGGCAAGTTTTAAGTTCAGTAGTTTGCCATTGCATTCTGAACGACCGGCTCCCATACCAACACGTTAAAACCAGCGCAACCCAGTCTGCTGCCAAATCGGTCACCGCTGTTTCAAACGCGGGTAAGCGGCATTACGAATCGCGTTCGCAACGCCATCGCCACGGAGCGCGTATTATCCGATCATATTTTAGCATTCAGACCACCCATCAAAATGTGCATATTGCCAAGTCTTTCACTACCTAAAGTACTTTAAAGTTTCATGTACAATTTCTCTTTAATTGATTCATCGTTATCATTTGTATATTCATATTTACTTTTTCTCTGTTTCTACATGTTGCTCTTATTCGAAAACCAGTTGCTTCCCGTTCTATTAATTAGTGCTTTTCTGCCTCTTTAGATAGTATTAGGGCCACTCCATCAGTGTGCATATTTCTTTGCATGGCCTGAGAATAGCAGTGTTTCGTCTGTGTTCAAAAGCGTTTGACCGCTCCACACCACATTGTCTTATATATAAATTAGGATGTGCGTATCTCTGTCTGTATGTATGTATGGCCTTTATTTGTTCGCGAACGGCCCATCCGATTGAGATGAAATTTTCTACACGCCTTCCTTTCATTCCAGAGCTGTCAACTGTGATATTTTGTTAGTGTGAAATCGCCTGCTTACTCAGTATTATTTCATTTTTCATTTTTCATCATAATTTCATATATCTCAGGGGACCTAACTCTGTAAAAGTTATTTCAAGGGGCATAACTTTTCTGTATAACTTATAGTCATATTGTGGCATCGTTTTCAAAGATTTATAAACTCTTTGTCCATAGTTATGTACCGGCATATGAGTTATAATAAATAATGATACAATCTGTAAGGCATTTTCAAAGTTTTCATAAAAATGATGCACAATGCATAACATTGTAACTCATCTTTTTTTGCTTAAGAAGTTACTGTAGTCATGCAGGTGATTAGAAAGAGTTTTCATTAAAAATAATGGATGGTGTGTGGTAGAACGTTCTTTTAAGTTACATTTTTTTTTGTTGTATGAATTTAATGAAGCCGGACAGGGTCAGGCAGACAGATAGACAGACAGACAGACAGATAGACAGTCGGGAACAGGAACTTATATGACTACTTATATAAATTAAATGAGATGCTTCACACCAGGAGCTGGGCGATGTCGGGCCGGGTCAGACAGACAGACAGACAGACAGACAGACAGACAGATAGTCGGTAACGGGAACGGGAACTTATATGACTACTTATATGAATTAAATGAGATGCTTCCCACCAGGGACTGGGCGAAGCCGGGCAGGGTCAGCTAGTTTCGTATAATAAAATGTCAATCTTTTAATATTTCATTTATCCGACCACTTGTGTTATTTTTCTCAATTTCTCTAAGTTCTAACATTCCAGATATCATCTCTAGGTGAAAGGAGGTAAGCGACGATACAAGACTCATTACGTCTTTCTTTGCGCCATACTTCAAGGAGAAGAGCCTCTTTCCATGTTGGTTGGCTGTTAGTTTTCTTTCGTTTTCATTAGACTTGACAGCTTAGATTCTGAAGTTAGTTTTTAACGAACAAGACGGGGTAGCCAGTAATACACCAGCCATCCCCCTCTCACGATATACATGGTACGTTGTAGTGTTACCATTATTTGCGTGCCTTATAGAGCCCCGGACATAACTGCGAATGAGATCATTGCTTTGTTCCAAAATAACCAAATTAAGCTGCATGGGAAAAAAGTGCACCAACAATGACAGGAATGTTGGAAGATCTATGGACTTGCTGGCGAAGTTTTCTTTAAAGTGGACATCTAAGACATGCATCTCTTCGGAATAAAAATATTATAACCACACAACATGCAGGCAGCAGCTGATTCACACAGACATCGTGGCACTGAAGAATGTGTTTCTAATACATCTAAGAACAACAGCACTCCTACACAGGCCTGTGATGTGTTTTTTTTAAGTTTTTACATACTTGCTCTTGATCTTTCTGTGTCGCTCCTCATTTACCCCAGGGTGGACATGCCAAGAGAAGCATACACCATAATTACCGTAGAGAAACGTATAACACAAATGTGGTTATTTTCTCTAATTATAGAAAAACCAAATAAGATGCATCTATCTGTCCTTGGTGTCCTTGTCCACGAATCTTCTCTAGTACTTCTACCTAGATAGTTCTTGAGCAAACATCTCTGTATCACAGAGCTTACCACTTCCTTCCACTCACTTCAGAGCAGATCTTCACCAACAGCTTAGTAATTTCCAAAATGTGGTGACAGTAGTTTAAAACTGTGTGACAGTATTTCAAACTCCGTGACAGTAATTTCAAACTGTGTAACAGTACCCAATCCATTCAAAATGTACGAGATAATAAGACTCATTGGAAGTGTGATTACCCTAACCTTCTTACGATTATAGTTATAAATAATTGAATAGCAACAGAAAGGTGTCTAACAGACACTTCATTCTATGTCTATGCCACTAGAGCCGATATTCCCACCACCCCCGACAAATGTCCTATCGCAGCTCTGAACCTCAGAAACGTGCACGAAACGTGACTTCTCACTTCCAACAGCAATTTATATTGACTAGCGATGAGCCAGTCCATAACACACACTTCGTGATTAATATCGATCACTGGCAAACAAACTGAATCCAATCTTCCAATGGACTTGGGCATCTCTCGAATGCAAACATGACGATTCTCACCTCGTTCATGACACGAAAACATGTCTGCAGCTTTCTTCTTCTGTTATATGATAGCTCTTCCATTATTTCTCTACTGATTATCTCCATCCTCTATGTAATCAATCTATTCCACAACACCATTCATACACCAGTAAGCTGTTTCTATCTGATCGATTATCTATTCCCATATGGGCGAAAGCTTGTGGTTCACATTTACCATTTACGTAAAGGGGAGCTGAAGGCTTCCCGGCATCATGGCTAAGATCTGCATTTCATAGCAGACAGTATCATCGTGATAGTTATTTTATGCTGTTTTACTCGCGGTTTTAAAAGATGTGCATGAGACAGGTTCATTGGATAGGACTTGTGGGAGTTTAACTGGTTGGGATACTATTCTCTCAAATATTCTCTCCATCAATACAAAGAGTATTTATCTGATCCGGTTTGGTTGTGTGAATACTGACATCTGTATACGTGCTCCAGGTTTCTCACATAGATAACACTAGAGAAATCTAGCACGAACTCCATTGCCCCACCCAAGATCCAAACATGCATACTAGAATCACGCATGCTATAGATTTTCTTTTGTGGATATGTTTTCTCATTTAAGCAGAGCAACGGCATAAGAAGCCTGCACATTTCGATTTCCAGCTGCCGATAGGTTTTTAACATGGGTAAGATGCACGTGGTCCTTCCTCATTTTTCGCCCTAACCAAAGAAGACTAGATGTCATATCCACTTCTACTGCACCAGGGGAAGTATACCAACCTTTTATTATGTATTTTAAAGAACGTCGTCCACGCCGTAAACCGTACCACGTCTGGCCGAGTCAGAGGCGAACCTTACACCGGTAAGTCACACTGTCTTTTCTTCTATATACTGTAACAATGAGCGCACATAATCCCAGCTCCACACCGAGGCAACAGCCAGTGGAATACGTCTTCCTACCACATACCTACATACAATAATCATGGCCAAAGTTACAATGATGAATATAACCGCCATAGTACAGAGAAGTAAACAACTTGACAACATGCATGTTTACTTTGGCAACATACGGACGTGAACCTATCATAATAACTAAAGAAGCGTGTGGGGCTTATTTAACTTAAATGGTGTAAACAAATTCTCAGAATATCTCAGATCAAGAAGAGGAAAATATTGATCTTTTGCCAGATCTGAACATCCAAAAAAATCTACACGTAAGAAAGAATACTTCTAAGTGTAATTCTGGCGTACATTCATATGAATTATCGTTATTGCTAAGGAGTTCGAGTCCTGTGCTGAGACTCCTTATGTGATCTATTGAAGGAGATGGAAGCACTCATGGAGGCCCTGTGTGCAATGAAAGTGATCCTTTAGGTATTATTAGCACAGTTTATTCAACAGGCATAGATGGCCCCATTCAAGATTGTTGCTGACTTTGCGGGTGTAAAGTGATTTAGATTGTCAAGTCCACGGCACCGTGAAGTTTAATGACCAGTTCCGATTTTTGCGGCTTCCTCTTCCTCCTCCACCTCCCCCTCCTCCTGCTGCAACATTTTATCTCCCATAGGAGCATAGCAACCCAATCAACTAATATCAAACTCTGTGTTAACTTGTCCATGTTTTATTTTGCAGCAACAGTTGTCTACTGGATGAAGTAGTCAGCTTCATGCCAACCCTACGTGGTCGCCTCATACGACACGCAAACGAGTTACGGTGTTACTGTTGTTTGCTTCTCTTATGGGCCCCGGTAACATACGATCGTGGTCGCATCACCTTTCCAGATAATTCTAAGAAAATTATGAAAAATATGCGGCGTCCATTTGATGATGCTAGCTCCGTAATGGTCGAAAACAGATTATTCCTGTCACTGCTAGAGACTGAACCCAGACCATTGTTTTGATAAACAAGTGCGCTAACCACAATGCTACTGCGGCTCTTTATAACCCATAAATACCTTTTCTCATTGTTGATTGCGTCTTGCAAAAATGCCAGTCCAACGGTAAAGTGCTTACCTCATAGTTTGCTACAGCTCTGAGAAATAAAAGCAAACATTAACATACATATCTCCTTTTTATAGTCCATGCCGTGTAGCAACGATGACCATGTATGTCCACGGCCTTCTGTGTCTTGTGCTTTCAATCATTTCTGATACCGACGTTCCTCCACGCATCGATGTCAAACTGCCCAGCATCTTCTCTCTTGATGACGACCAACCTCTCTTCCCCTCCAACCTTCTTAATTGTGACGACGTGCCTTAGCTTTCTTCTTCTCATGACATCCCCAAAGAATGTGGACTGGGTTCTACTGATGTGAGTAACCAGTTCTCTATGAGAGTTAACTTCTTTCAAGATGTCTCCATTATTATTTCTGTCTGTCCACGCTGTTATCATTCTTCTATAAAACCACATCTCGGCAGCTTCCACCGAATTTTTCACTTGTGTGCTAATTGTCCATGATTTGCTTCCATACATCAGGTAACATTAGGATTGGCTCAATATAGCTCTTACAAACGCTTTTCCTCATCTCGATTGACAAATATAAATGGCAGAAAATATTCTTAATCTTATTGATGTTGCCTCGACCATACGTATCATACACACAAAAGTTATTTGCATGCTCCTTATGGGACGTCGCAATCAACCTTAACATTTATTGGCAGTTTGTGATTGTCTAAGTAATTTTAACATTCAGTAGTTTGCCACTGCACGGTAAAGAAGAAGAAGAAGAAGAAGAAGAAGAAGAAGAAGAAGAAGAAGAAGAAGAAGAAGAAGAAGAAGAAGAAGAAGAAGAAGAAGAAGAAGAAGAAGAAGAAGAAGAAGAAGAAGAGAAGAAGAAGAAGACGAAGAAGAAGAAGAAGAAGAAGAAGAAGAAGAAGAAGAAGAAGAAGAAGAAGAAGAAGAAGAAGAAGAAGAAGAAGAAGAAGATTTATAACAGGTCTAACAATTAAACGTATACATTCAGAAACTATATATAATAACTCATCTATAAACTATAAATAAAACTCTACGTATCCGCTTTAAAATAAAAAAACAAAAATACAAACCTGTATTGCTGATGGTAACGTTGACATCAATTTGACCATCATGTCCATCAAGTCTTAAATCACCACTGTGACCCTGGTCATCGTGATCGGCACGGTCATCGTTGCCGTCTCTGGGAAACCGCTTCTGTTGTAAGAGTTTAGCCTCCCAGACGACCACGGGCGCCTGTGTGACGCGGGTTGTTCCATCGGAGAATCCGAAGTGAAACAGCAGGTCATCGCGGTGAAGATAGTCACCTGAAAAATCATGTCAAGGTTATTCAATAAACAATACACTAATTTGACTATATATTTATTTTGGGCGCTCGCTCGCTTTGAACTCAAGCGTAGTCCATACACAACTATTTATAGTAGTGATGGACTGAATTTTGCGTGAAGATTAGCTTTCCCTATTAACAGTGTCCCTCGCCAACAGGCGGGCACACTGCGACTAATTTACGTCCCCAAGTCAGCGACGACAGGTCAACATTTCAGTCCAGCTCTCCGGTGTAGGGGTTGAACCCCTAACCTCGGCATCAGCACACCGGATGGTTAAGAACACGAGTTCTAGTTTGACTCTCTGTATCATAACAGTGTAAGAAGTATGGTAACGCTGGGAGCTGCAGTAGCATAGTGGCAAGACACTCGCCTGCCGACCCGGTAGTCATGAGTTCGACAGTGGCGGGGGAGGTTCGGATGCTTAAAATTGACCTGGGCTCAAAGGTAAACCCAGACTAAAATGGGTACCAAGACATTTTCGGGAAGTAAAAGCGGCCGGTGTGATACTGACCACATGACCCACTGAGTGCCGACTGGTCTATACAAATATGGGTCTAGCACCGTGTGTCCGGTGCGACTTGAGACGAGTAAAGGGCCCTTTACTTACTGCTATCGTAATGCTACGAGCATCATAACACTATGGTTATGATAGCGCTGAGTATCACGACAGTAACGGCATCATAACACTAGAAGTATCACAATATTATCAGTATCATAATACACATGGCAACTATCTGAACTAACGGCAAACATCACTTAAAAGGCAATAATACTTAATGAAAATAATAATAAAATGACGATAGGTAACTGGCAAATTCACCCACTGCAATAAGCACAGACTATTAGTGTTTGGGAATGTAGGAGAGGTAGGTAGGTAGAGAGATGTAGGTAAGTAGGTAGAGAGGTGTGTGTGTGTGTGTGTGAGTGTGTGTGTGTGTGAGTGTGTGTGTGTGTGTGTGTGTGTGTGTGTGTGTGTGTGTGTGTGTGTGTGTGTGTGTGTGTGTGTGTGTGTGTGTGTGTGTGTGTGTGTGTGTGTGTGTGTGTGTGTGTGTGTGTGTGTGTGTGTGTGTGTGTGTGTGTGTGTGTGTGTGTGTGTGTGTGTGTGTGTGTGTGTGTGTGTGTGTGTGTGTGTGTGTGTGTGTGTGTGTGTGTGTGTGTGTGTGTAAAAAAAAAAAAATGGAGAATCGTAATAAAACAATGTATCTTTCAATGCTCTGCGACGCATGTGAAATGGAAATTGTACAGCTCTCTCCTGATATAATCCATTCAGACGGTGTAACAGAACTGTAAAATCTGTATTGCTGTAAACTATGATTCTTGGTAGAGATTACAAGATATTTCACCAAGACATGCATGCAGTAGGTATTTAAATATAGTACATCAACACATGCAGGCGGTAGGTCTCAAAGAATATCACATAATGACTTGTAGGCAGCAGGTTTTAAAAATATCGCATTCAGACAAGCAGAAAGTAGGTCTCGAAGAATATCACGTTGAGACACGCAGGCGGTTGGTCTCAAAGAACATCTTGATAGTTATTAAAGTAACTAACTAACTAACTAACTAACTAACTAACTAACTAACTAACTAGCTAGCTAACTAACTAACTAAGTAACTAGCTAACTAACTAACTAACTAACTAGCTACCTAACTAAGTAGCCAATTAATTAACTAACTAACTAACTAACTAAATAACTATCAAGACATGCAGGCAGATATAAACAAGTACCAAAATTCCATACCTGAGATTTGCAGGCCGGATATGATAACAAATATGGAAGTACGAAAGAAGAGCAATCAATTTCCAATATCATAGAAGGAAACACAAATGACAAAGTGAATATGGTAGGACGTACGTTTAGAAGAAATATTGGCAATCAAAGCAAAGAAATACCTGGACTTCAGCCTACTGGGAAAGAGAAGG
The DNA here is from genome assembly GCA_963921405.1 of Cepaea hortensis. NCBI lineage: Eukaryota > Metazoa > Mollusca > Gastropoda > Stylommatophora > Helicidae > Cepaea > Cepaea hortensis. Next base: position 168,048,011 of record OY992877.1, on the reverse strand, counting down.
GTTGAAAAAAGAAAAGTAACATAAGCAGTGACAGTAGAATAGGCCACGCTGATCGTACTGACATGCGTCATGTCTTCTCTATCGTTAGTGTAAAATACAACAAATTACGCTTATAAAATCAGTGTTTAAAAAAACTTTGAAATAAGCATAATGTAGATCACATGCATTTATTGTGGATGACAAAGTGTACCACAACTACATTTATCAATAAGTAAAACCACACTCAGAGAAAGTATATAAAGCAATTCAGCCTACTATTTTTGATGTCTGTAAGGTTTTACGTCTGCTCTAATGTCTGACCCCTACTACGTCATCTCTTTATGTCTTCTCTAACTTGTATGTGCACTACGTCATTTTTCTCAAATCACACATTCTATTGCGTGTTGTGTCATCTTCATGTTACTCTACCGTTCAATCAATCAGTCAGATGCCGCCTGCCCAATCAAGGTTGGCTGAAATGGATCTGCAACACTTGCTTTCCTTCGATCTTGCTGTATACTGTCAGACTGCTGTTCGTCCATCGTCGCTTGATGTTATTTTCCCACGTATGTCGTCTACCTCTTTTTCGCCCGTCTTCGACTCTTCTCACAAGTATGGTTTTGATATGATTTTTAATAGCAACTCTAGAACGCCTGTACGTGTTTCCATGTAAAACGATCTAATCTTGCCTATATCCACATCTCCAGGCTGTCAATTTGATGTCCCAATTGCTTGTTCACTGTCCAGGTTTTGGCGCCATATACTAGCACATACAGGCTCCGTGGCGAAGGTGTTATAGACGCAGTTATTAACCCCGCATACCGCGTTCGAAATACAGCTGTAGGCGATTTGGCAGCAGGCCGCCTTGCGATGGTTTCTTATGGAATGGTATGGGTGCCGGTCGTTCAGAAAGCAATAGCAAACTACTGAACGTAAACTTGCTCTGGAATAGAGAACAGCCAAACATTCTTGACTTCTACGTCCTGTAAAGGATATGCAACTAGCACACACACGCACACACACACACACACACAGAGAGAGAGAGAGAGAGAGAGAGAGAGAGAGAGAGAGAGAGAGAGAGAGAGAGAGAGAGAGAGAGAGAAGAGAGAGAGAGAGTTTTATTCATCCCTCTACATATTGGTATAGTATAACTAGAGAGCCTTTGTTTGACATCCATTGAGCAATCAAGATAGAGGAAGACCTAACAACACAGAGAAGAGAAGTAAAGACAGAAATGAACTATATGGGGGGAGGCATGAACACAGGAAAGCTAAGAATATGGCTGCTTAGCATGAGTTGATCTAGGACCAGTGCCCCAAATGAAGATAAAGGGCGCGAGATGAAATAATGTATTTTTATCCTGATGAAAATATGTGTGGCCATTCCTTTTCTCTTCGTGATCTCTATACGTCTGCCGTAATCTGTTATTCCTTATACCAGATCAGTGAAACTTGTGATAGTTCGTATTTCCCCATTTGCTATGATGTTCATTGTTGGTATCCCCATTGTTAATTATATCATTGTCAATATTGTTGTTGAGGATGTCAAGAGTGTTTAACACGTGAAATCATGATGTAGATGATCACGGTGGCGTCATAAGGACAGTTTAAAGATGGCCACTCCACTTTTGACATGCACCAAAGAGGAGCAGCGTTCTGTTATACGTTTCTTTTTAAAAATCAGTGAAGGGTCAAACCTATAGAAATTCATCGGCGAATGAAGATAGAGTATGATGATGTGTGCCTGTCAGTCCAGGAAGTGTATGAGTGGAGTAGGATGTTTCAGGCACACCGAGTAGTGACTCCATATACTTTTTTTTCCTACAGGAATCCAAGCACTTTATCGGTGCTGGGGGACTTGCATTGAACACAGTGGTGACTACATCGAAAAATGATATATGTTTCTTTATTTTTTTTCTCCAGAATATTTTCACCCTAAAACAAACACAAAATAATTAAGGTTTTAATCTGACACCTCCTCGTATAATTCACGCTCTGCACGGCGCCAATTTACTCGCTTCAATAGATCTTGTAATTTCTGCTAAGGTAAGCAAACCCTTAATCTGACCACAACAGCTCATCCGACAGTACTGCAGCTACTGGAATGTTCTCTCATATCAGATTAGCCAAAAGGTATCGTCTAAATGTGAAGTTATAGAACTTAGTGGGAATCATGGCATCCACACCACCAGAAAGATGATGCAGAATATTAACTCAACCGAATAGAACGAGTAACAATTTCATAATCCGCACAGGACACAAATACCACATGTTTAATAAACGAAAGATATGAGACACTAACGTGTGCAAAACTGTGGAACTAGTAAAATGACAGCCAAACATGTGTTGCAAGAGTGCCCAACATGTACAGAACAGAGAAACTATTGTGGCCTACATCCGCTCCATTTGAAGACAATGTCTATGGAGATGTCCACAAGCTCAAACTGACTGATTCTTTCCTTGGATATATTTACGTCTACGTACGATGGCGTGAAGAAGAAGAAGAAGAATACAGGAAACGCAAACCGTCTAGTTATACCAACTATAACATGTATTCTCTTATTACTACATATTTCCCTTCTTGTCCATGAGTGCACATAAATACCAACGAATGTTTCTCCCGTTTAACATTAAAAGCCTCGTCTATTAATGCAAGCACAGAAACCTTGAAAAACAAACAAGCTAAAAACTCAAAACACACGTGCCATACATCAAACTGCACAAGAAAACTCTGAATGGCGTTAACACAAGAGCTTGTGATTAGCAATTTACTGGTGCAGCTGTTGACGCTTTGGCTTAAAGAACAAGAAATTAGAAGCAACAAGTTGCATGAATGCCGGTCTTTATACCTTTTGTTCTTTGGAAACAAGAAAGCAGCATGTGCGTCTCAAAGACAATGGCAGCGTTTCATATTGTGGCGGCAATTCATTAACATTGATTTGTTGTCTATGCTGGTGCACTCTCACCACTTAGCAAACATTAACACCGTCATCTATTTCTGAAGTAGTCATGAAAGTAACAGTCCATCTATTTCTGAATTAATCATGACAGTAACAGTTCATCTATTTATGAAGTAACTAATAGTAACAGCCCATCTATTCCGGAAAGTGACTATGAAAGCAACAACCCATCTATTTCTGAAGTTACTGAAAGTAACGGTTTATCTGTTTCTGAAGTAATCATGAAAGTTTCAGTCCATCTATGTTTGAAGTAACCATGACAGTAACAGTTGATCTATTTATGCAGTAATCATGAAAGTAACAATCCATTTATTTCTGAAGTACTCATGAAAGTAACAGTCGCACTATTTCTGAAAGTAATAAAATTTCTGTCTCTGGTAGTTAATTAAAATGTGTTATAGTTGCCTGTCTCAGAAAGCGTTTCAGCAACAACTGCCTGGTCTATGAATCCAGACTGTCAACGAATACTAATAATAACAGAGCTACCGTATTGCTATATCAAATCAATCAATCACTTGTACTATCTCCACAATGGAAGTTGACTGCAGTGGATCTCCAATACTGGTCTGTCTCTGGCTTTTGTTGTACACTATTACAGACAACCGCCCACCCACCTCTTTATGTTATTCCTACACTCGTATTTGTGCCTATTTATTGCTTGCTGCCTGCCGACATTTTTTTTTTTAAACCCGGTATGATTTTATTAGTGTCCTTTTTCTGTGGGCATAATATATGACTAGTCTATTCTTCTTCTTTTTCCTCCTGCTCCACCTTTTTCTTCTTCTCCTTCCTCCACCTCTTCTTTCGCTTCTATTTCTTCGTACACCTTCTGACGTCAGTATATTCACAGAAAGCGGCAGTCAACATGAAACTGTAGACATCCCCACAGTATAATGTACGTATTATTATGTATTATTAATATCAATATCAGTATTATGTAATATATTATGTACTATATTAGGCGTTATTGTGTTCTTTAATGGCCACATACTATTTCACAAAGAATTGTCTTTACTAATGTATGTTTAGCGGTTGTTTGGTTTAGAAACTGCGGCGACGTGAATTTTGAAGTGTTTAATTTGAACCCAGTTAAGGGCGTCATTCTCAGAAGAATTTCCTAACAGACACCTGACAATGTCTCATCATGATCTCCGGCTCACAAAGCCTATTCGAACGAGGTCGACAAATACTGTCCCCGCGTTAACAGCGCACGGAAATTGGAAATGGTAATAATTAGGTCGTACAGATTGCTTGCTGCCAAGGTAATATTTCAAATTTGGAACATCTACTATCTTAATATAGCGAAAAACAAAGATAATGCATACAGATAAAACTACTATGGAGAAACAAATATGTGTTAATGAGGAAAAATTGGAGGTGGTGGAAAATTTCGAATATCTTGGGTCACTGATTACCAACAATGTTGACACAATGAAAGAAATTAAAAGACGAATATCTATTGCTCTTCAAAGACTAAAACAACTGAATAAATTGTGGAGTGGAACAGGTAGAACTACAAAAATTTGATTTTTAAGAGCATGCATCTTTCCCATTGCAACACATGCCTGTGAGACCTGGGCACTTACTGAACAAGCTTAACGGCGCATAAATGTCTTTGAATATAAATTTTATAGGCGAATTCTAAGAATATCTTGGATAAAGACAAGAACAAATGTTTCCATACTTCAAGAGCTGAATACTGAAGATGGTTGGCTATTAAAAATGATGAAACAAAGAAAATTGAAATATTTTGGTCACTTGAAACGTCACGAAAGTTTGGAGAGAACAATAATGGTGGGGTATATGCCTGTGAAGAGAGGAAGGCAAAAGAGAATATGGGTGCAGGATGTGGCGGATGATCTCGAGAGGTTTTCCGGAAGATTGTTATGGGAGCGAGATTCTGCAAAGGACATGCTACTGAATGAATGAATGAACTCTCGGCAGAATATTTCTGGTATGTGCTAAAAGGAAAGAACTCTAACCGTAACACATGTGCTGAGATCAGACTGTTCCGTGGAAAACACTGACATGTCAATCTGTATGTAAACGGACAACTCTACCAACGTTCTTTGCAGCAGCTGAAGAAAAGGGGGAGGAAAAGACGAAGATGGAAAATATGTCTTGATTGCTACTTGCAAGACAATTAAACGATACAAAATGTGTTATTTAAATTATCGTTGTTAATAATAAGGACAACTCTTATGAAACATTACTGTAATGACAGTTGACAGGACAGCAATAAGAAACATGGGTTATAGCTGCACACCAAAGTAAAAAGAATAAACAGACTGTTTGCTTATTATGCTTATGGCTCAGAAAATGAACAGACACGATAAAAACAACCGATAAAAATGAACGTATGCTAAAGATGTAAACACCGTGAAACAGCTAATGACAGGAGATGAGGTTTATGAGTAAATGCAATAAGAATAATGGACAGACGGACAGAAGGACAAATAAAATAAGGCAATCCTTTAAGAAGATGATGAAAATCGCAAGCAGACTGAGGATCGCCTTTAAAGCATCCATAAGATATCTTGGATCCTCGCATAGATTTTAAAAAGAAAGTTAGTTGCATATCCTTTACAGGACGTCACAGTCAATCCCAGCATTTTTGGCTGTTTGTGATCTCTTGGCAAGTTTACGTTCAGTAGTTTGCCGTTGCTTTCTGAACGACTGGCAATCGTAACCATATTTAAAATACCCAACGCAAGGCGGTATGCTGCCAAATCGCCCTGTTTTGAACGCGGTATGCGGGAGTACGAACTGCGTCCGTAACCTTTTCGCCACGGAGCCCATCCTGGCATAGATTTCACAAGCAGAATCTCACCACAGTGCACGAACTTCGTAGTACCGGCGAGGATACTAATGTGTGTATAACAGAATCTGTAACTACAGGTAAGGAGCCATTTACACAACTTGTGGCGTAATGGGTATATGGTGCTAGCCTCATATTTACACAGACCAATCAGCACTCGCCGGCTTCGTGGCTTAGAGGTTAGCGACTTTTCTCCGTAAACTCGTATATTCTCGTGGGTAACGTGATGACGGTGAGAATCAGCAGTGGTTTGAATCGCATCGGTAACTTACGGGGTATGTGAGCCGGCGGCTCAGAAAGCAATGGTAAACTACTGAGCGTAATCTTGCCAAGAAATCAACATACAGCTGAAAGATGCTGGTGTTGACAGCGATGTCCTGTAAAGGATATGCCAAAAAAAAACACATCAGCACTCGATGGGTGATGTGGTCAATATGGCTGCTTTACCTAACAGACATTTCCTGGTACCTAGTTTAACTGGAGTCGACCTGGGAGTTCGCGTACATTTGTACAATCCCTACTGAGCGGAGATTTGAACACATGATCACCGTACCGGATGTCACAAAATAAAACCTTGCGTTTAACCAATGATTATTATAGAGGCTTTCTGATAAAACGGACGATCTGCTAAGCGACAATTGTTTCAACGAATACAGAGAAAACATTCATATTTGTAGCGGCACGTGTACATCTGGTTGACGGATTGGCAACACTCGGAAGTGAGGGAGACGAATCCCGGCATCGCCTTGACAGTTTGTCAACATTTGAATACAGATGGAACCCGTGGGATCATGGTGGCAATCGGATGTCGTCCATCACATGTCCGGCTAAATTAACAGTGGCAGATGTATAGAGGAAGTGAGTGCGCTGAATCATACATCTCTTTGACAGATTATAAACAAATCAGAGGGAAAACGGAAGTACTCAGCACGGAAGTAAACAGTACCTCTGTCAATTCTTAGTCTCCGGAACATCAAGAAGATTGGCAGCTTGTTGGGGAAAACTGTTGTTGGGATCATACAGTAACTCGTTAGTTTGTTGGGGGAGTCGAAACAAGTGATGACAACTTTGACAGTGACTAGGCAGGAGAAAATCGATTCTTGACAATGGATGATATGAGCAAATAACACCTGCAGGACGTCACCCATATCACGTGACCAATTTTAGGTTTTGCCATAAACCATGATTGGGAGAAAGAGAGTTGACCAAAACCGTGGATTATGATGGACGTGTTTGTGGGAGAGCTCTACAGTGTTAGATTAATTCTAGATTAACTAGCATGTGTCGTTATGGCAAAGTGTAGTAGCCATCCCGGGAATGAGGTGGTTTTGCATAAGGTTCCCCACCAGTTACTAGGAAACTCAACACTGGTTTTGAAGAAGTGCACTCCAATTGGACGACCACCAGTTGGACTCTAAATGATTCTTACGGAAAAGGAATAACGTCCGAGAAGAAAGATGGTATATGTTGACGCTGGACTCATACTCAGAAGGGTTCACCATGGCATGGCCCAGAAGAGCCAGCCAATATAACGACTCCTGCGTGGTATGGTTCACATAGGATGGGTGATGATTGTTGATATATCACACATCAGACAACCATTGTTTAAGGAATGAGAACATTAACGGATAAGTCACATAGTGTGCTAGATTCCAGTGAAATATTACATAGGACATATACTTGAACCTATATGAACACTAGTTAGGATCAAGTGTAGAAACATTAACAGTAAAACCTAAATACACTACAAAGGATTTGTGCATTCTGTAGGACCGATAGGAACTTACAAAGTTAGTTGACAATCAGTCCGTAATCAATCTGTACTTACAAACAGTATCTATTTCGGATGATCATGAAGATGGATTACCAGGTGGCTACAGATGACAGTCAGTATCCGGCAAGAGGGTTTCAACACCGGGTGAGGTGCACTGGTTATGATTTAATGTGCTGTGGTGTGCCCTTGCAATGAAGAAACTATGCTATTATCTGAAAGTCCGATCATACACACAGTATAGAACACATCACGCATTTTCTTCGCATACACATCTCATATACGTTACACTTTTCTTTTAATAAATTAATCGTTATTAATTTTTAGAAGCAAGAGTTGTTGAGTATGTTGCGTTGGGGAAGTATGAGAAGGGGGCATAGTACGACAGTGAGAGAGTGATATGAAAAGGTGTCCATGGGCTGATGGAGTGTGTTGGACGGAAGCTGGTGGATTCTCCAGGATATTGATAAGAAAAAAAAAATATTATAATGTGGGTGTTGACTCCCTTCACTCCAGGGACGACACTTTAAAGGAGGACACGACACCGGACGGCAAGCGTGACAGCCATTAAACAACCGCACCGCCTTTAACCAGATCACACACGCTATAATTATTCTATTATGGGTAGGTTTCATCATTTGGAAATTAAGCCTCAGTAGCGGCCTTATCTTTTCGATGTTAACTTCACGCGGGTCCTGCCAGTTGTTGACCACTGCCCGTTAAGGCCAGACACGTGATCCACTACCGCTGGGTCAGAAAGGGTTGGAGGTATATCATTCATTCCTTATTTCGAACGAATTCGTGTCGTGAAACGAACCAGCTCCGCAGGGGTTAGAGATGTACGTCGTGCCTCTAGGCCACCCTGCCCTCTCAATAGCTTAGATAAATAATTAAATGTGTACAGTAACATAGTAAATGGGAATATTCTTCAACAAGTGAATCGGTACAATTATCTCGGAACAGTCATAACATCTGATGGGAGATGCCTTGAAGAGATTAGAACAAGAATCGCCATGGCGAAAGTAGCCTTTAGCAAGATGAAAAACGTACTGACCGATAAAAAGATGTCAATTGACACGAGAAAAATAGTGTTGAGATGCTACATATAGCCTGCACTTTTGTATGGATGTGAAACTTGGACAAAGAGCAATCAAGCTGAAAAAACAGCCGATGGCTGTAGACATGTGGTTTCTGAGGAGAATGCAAAAAATACCATGGACAGACAGAAAAACCAATGACCAAGTACTGCAGGAAACAAATGAAAATCGTAAATTGACTAGAGAAATTAGACACAGACAGTCAAAATTGTTTGGGCATGTTATGATAAGAAATGAATTGGAGAACTTGGTGACAACTGGCAAGATCGACGGAAACAGACCAAGGGGAAGAGCGAGATGTAAATACCTGGATGGCTTGGCCACATTGCATGGTCGAGACAAGAACACTGAGCTCTGGTGACCGAGTGAGATGGCGAGTCATGACCGTCCACACTTTCCGGCATGGCACATGATGGATGGAACATAGTCTACGTCTGTGGCTTAGGGATATTGAACGAAATCCCACAATCCCGACATAGCGAGTTCGATGTCAGTCGCGGGTTCGATGTCAGTCGCGTGTTCGATGTCAGTCGTGGGTTCGATGTCAGTCGCGAGCGATGTGGTATGAGTATCGACCATTTAGAAAGCAATAGCAATCTATTTCTGATGAAGAAGTTTTCAGCTATGGATCTGTGATGGTATAAGGCCACCACATTTTGTAGGCCTGAATTCACAGAGGTATAGGCGGGCAATTCCCCCCCCCCCCCCCCCAGCACGCGACGAGCTCAAGCGTCTACACTTTGTCCGACCATACTCATATCATTGTCAGCGCAGTTCCCTATCAACATAGCTAACGTGCCCGCTAATGAGAAGCTACTGAATGTAACATTTCATAGAAAACAACAGTCAATAAATGCTGGTGTTGATTGTGACGTTCTATAAAGCATATGCAACTAACTTTTTAACAGTCACAAAATTTGGGTCATGATAAGGGACGAGATCAGCTTGAAGACTTATTGACATCTGGAAAATGTGATCAGACAAGCGCAAAGAAAGACATACGAGATACACAAATATATGTGTTAACCACACTGAACAATAAGGGCATCGTCTGCGTTCGAGATTGTTTTTCGTGTTGGACAAATTTCGTTGTGGCTGTTTACAACAGTATAAAATAACACTAAGTAATGTAGCTTTACAGAACACAATTATGGAAAACATAGGACGTTGAGGCGACTAGCCTTCATCAGCAAACAAATACACAAAACACAACATATAAACACTGGGAAGACACTACGGTGACTACATGAAGGCATAATAACCGAATGAGAACAATGGAAAGATGAAAGAAAATTAGAACAATGAAAAGAAAAGGAAACAAATTAACAAAATGTGCTACCTTATTTCAGAATCTAAGTGATGTTTGTGCCTGTCGGCTGACACTTTCGATTGCGTCTTGGCATGTGTAAACCAGGTCAGCCTTCTGGGGCAAGCTTAGACCCAGAATACAGACCTGCTGATCCGACTCTGATGATCGTACGGGCTGGCAGATCATGACGGCCCACGTTTATCGGCACAATACATAATGATGATGATGATGATGATGATGATGATGATGATGATGGTGGTGGTGGTTATGATGATGGTGGTGGTGGTTATGATGATGATGATGGTGGTGGTGGTGGTGATGATGATGATGATGATGATGTGCCAGTTGTGTTACTGAGATTTAATCTCCGCCAGCTCCCGGGCAATGCTCACGCCTACAAGGTTTGCTAATCTAAAGCTGTTACACACATGTACTTATCGCTACACCTGTGCCACAGAGCAGTGATACAACCCTTTCAGCTGGAGGTGGGCGCGTAAGCAGTCGCTTCAAAACCATGTGATTTATGGCTGTATTGTGACCTCGTGTACACTACACTCTCCCGGCACCACATATAACCACACGCACACACATTCACACACCCACGCTCCTTCAGCTTCAGACTTCCATTACAAGTTTGGTTATGTAAATCAACGTATAGCTGGTTATTTTGGTAGCCGCGGTAGAGCAGAGATCAGTCGTCGAATCCCCATCGCTGCGAGGATGTTTGTGAACTGACCAGGGATCCAAGATCGGCCCAGCCTAAATATAGTGCCAGAAGATAATGTTAAAGTAAAAGCGGTCAGTGTGATAATTATTACATCAACCATCGAGTATCCGGCTGGTCTACAAAATAATATATATATATATATATATATATATATATATATATATATATATATATATATATATATATATATATATATATATATATATATATATATATATATTGGACATGTTATGAGAAGAAATGGATTGGAGAACTTAGTGACAACTGGCAAGATCGAAGGGAACAGATCAAGGGGAAGACCGAGAAGTAAATACGTGGATGGCTTGACCACATGGCATGGTCGAGACAGGAACACTGAGCTGATCCACGACTCTAGTGATTGAGTGAAATGGCGAGTCATGACCGCCCACGCTTACCGGCATGGCACATGATTAATTGATTGAGCAAGATACCCAATTGGTCTGAAGACCTGGAACAGGGCGGGCCCTAAAATTGTTTATTACAACTGGCCAATTAACCTCGTAGACAACATAATTCAACAACATGATGTAAATGAACGAGCTGCAGTAAGCGAAACGACGTGATGTAAAAATGGAATAAATGTTACACTGGAACATTTCTTTTTACAAACACATCGCCAAATCCGCTACTAAAATTAAAATAATTTAGTTGCATGTCCTTCACAGGACGTAGCAGTCAACCCCAGCACTTTTGCTGTTCGTGAAACCTTGGCAAATTTTACGTTCAGTAGTTTGCCATTGCTTTCTGAACGACCGGCACTTATACTTTTTTCGAAAAACCAGCACCGCTGTGTTTCGAACCCTTCGTCCTTCGTGTTTATGAGGATGCAGGGCCAGGGTTGCCAGATCACTTTTGGTGCGTATGGCACTATGGCAGGCCTCGCTAACAGCAATTTGTAAATCTGCTAATTTGACTTTATCATCAATTTTCTTACTTGTGGTCATCACTGAAAGTGTTTTTTGTGAAGAAGATGGCGCGCTCCGCTTGTATTTTTCTGTTATTTCATGATTTGCGAGATTTGAAAGTCTTTGAACAATATTACACAGGAACAATTTGCAATATGCCGATTCAGAACCATCAGTGGATTTCTTGAGCCACACAAATGCCATTTCCCACTGATCATTATATTTCTGATTAGAATCATAAGGTGGTTTCCATTTTGAAATGATAATGGGCTTAATAATAAGAAATAGTTAGTTAGTTAGTCGACAGATCATCCTCATTGCACATCGAACCATTCAGTCCATAAGTGCTCGGATCCCCTCCTCAGCAAATCCCGCAACGTGTAGCGGCTAACGACGCCAGTTCTGTGTTGGTTTATCAATCTTCTTTGGCTTCCTGCGTAGTGTTCTTGTTTGGCCACCCCTCTTTTAATTTGCTGCTCTCGCAGTCTGGCCATTGTTGTAGATTCACAGTCATCACTTGGTTCTCGCAAAAGCCTTACTTCTCGTAGAGCATTCAGAATGTCGGCCTGGTCCATGGCGCGTCCGCCCTCCACAGTAGCCTCACCTGCGAGCTTGTCAGCCCGCTCATTTCCTTGTACTCCCGCATGCCCTGGCACGAAGATGAAACTAATCTTTGCCAGTCGAGACCGCTCCAGAGGCAGCAACCATTCTCTTCGGATCGACCCCTCCTCTATCCTCTTGATCATGTTCATTGAGTCGCTAAGGAAACAAGCCCTAGTGAATGTCTGTGTCTCGAGCCATGTTATTGCTTTACTTACTGCCATGACTTCCATGGTCAGGCTACTTGTGGTTTCAGTGAAAGCACCAGAGTCCTCCTTCACAATTCTCCCTCCGGCCCGAGCTGTAAAGGCCCATGAGCTTCTCACATGTCGGACGACCGACCCATCTGTGTAGATGACCGCGTCACCATCTAGCGAATTCTCGAAAATCAACGCTTGTACTTCAGCCTCAACAGCAGCCGGATTTTCTTGTCTGCATTTTCTATCTAGTTGGATGCAAACTGAAAAGGATGTGCAGAAGTCTGTTGGCACTTGCACCCACTCCTCGCCAGGTTCTAAGTCCTCAAGTGAACACACCTGTTGAAGAATGTCTTCGGCTTGACCCATCCACGACCGTCCTCTTTTTAACCTGCTGCCCTTCACCTTCCTAATTTCACTATGCAGTGGATGTTGTGTGTTTGCGTTAATTCTGAGGTAGGCGCGTGCCCTGCAACCTTGTATTCTCTCTTCAATGATTGGAAAACCAAGAAGGTAGCGCATCGCCCTGCATGCTGTATCTCTTGTACATCCAAGAATAATGCGCATAGCTTCATTCTGTATCCTTTCCATCCTTTCTATCTGCTTTTGCCATGAAGGTATAATGAGTTTGAAAACTTAACTGAACAATAAGGTAGCTGTGCAGTGCGTGAGTGCGCATAGAACAGTACAAGTACAGTATGAAAACCATACATTCGTGTTTAATACTTGTTAGTTGTTACGTTCGTTCTCGAGAATGAACCAAAAGCAGCATAATCTAAGCTTATTGTTTTGCATTTATTTTAGCTATTAAAAAGTGTTAAAACAAGACAAAAATAACATGACCAATTCATAAAAGAAGCATTTATAGCTAATTATTATTATGCCATTACACATTTTTAAAAAGCCAAAACACCAAACTGATATTTTGAAGCCAAGCCTGTTGTTTAAAAGCCAGATTGATCAGATATGAGTTTAAAAAGCCAATCTGGCAACCCTGTGCAGGGCGGAAGAAGGTAACATGGCATGCAGGGTCGTTCATCGTGGTAGAGCGAACCGCGGATACGAAGGCGAAGACAGAGGCAACACGGGCGGTGGAAAGAAGCTGACTTTCTCCCGGCGAACGAGCCGCGAGAAGACAGCGGAATCACGATGTGACCGGTGCAGTTGCTGTTGAGTATGCATCACATTTATTTTTCGCTCACTCGCTTTGAACTTGAGCGTAGTCCACGCTGGACTGATTTTTGTGTGTGAGCTAGCTTTCCCTATTACCAGTGTCCCTTGCCATCAGGCGAACTTCAGAGGTACTTGTAATTTAAGTCGCAAGGACAATTTAAGTCACGGAAGAGAAGTCAACATTTTAGTCCAACTGGCTGGTATAGAGGTTAAACCCGCTACTTAGCCATCGAACGGCGAATTTGTGAGACGATTACAATGAGCGGTTATCACATGTCTTGATCTCGCCAATAGGGATCAGATGGTGATTACCAGGAAGACACCCGAGAGTCACGAATCGAGTGAGCCAGCACACCGTTGTACAAAATATATAATGTTTTGCATATCCTTTACAGGACATCGCTGTCAAGATCAAAATCTTTCAGCTGATTGTTGATTTCTTGGCAAGATTACGCTCAGTAGTTTGCCATTGCTTTCTGAGCGACCGGCTCCATACTCTCATAAGTCACTGGCGCGACTCGAACCGCTTCCAATTCTCAGTGCACTCACGTCAACCAAGAGAGTATTCTGGGTTACGGAGAAAGCTGCTAACACCTAGGCCAGGGAGACCGGTACAGAAGATAAATAGGCCGAAATATTCGTGAGAGACAGACTGCTTCTGATAATCAAAGACCGGCTGAGTTTGGTTTAATGTGATTTTTATACTACGATGAAATCTTCAGGTGAAGGTCTGGAGCAGACATTAGTGATCACCAGTATCCAATCCTTTTTGTCATTTGATATCTTGATGAAGTTGGAGGTGGGGGGGGGGGGAGCAGCTGTGCCTCCATGGCGGGGCGGTCAAGCTGCTAAACTCGTGCTACATACGAAAGTAGTGGGTTGGTTTTAGGACTCTGTCATTCACTTCAGGAGTGCAGTTTTTTTTTTCTTTCCCCGGACCCATTTGAGAATCATTGCTGGAGCTATGGGGTTTGTGCTCTGTATGAAGCTTACGAAAGGCCGCTCTGCGGAAACAGATTCATATGGAACAGAACCTGGTGCAATGAAGTCAACGTTCTTGTATTTAACCCCTTTAATTTACGTGTATCGTGCTGCTCTTGCCTAGTTGTGTACTGTGTAAGGCTAATTGTTATGTTCCACGTTTCCTGTTCATATTCTTCATAATTTTCACTTGTCTTGTTCTTATTTACATGAGTAAACTTGTGATACATGTAGACACAAGAACGTGCTTCCTCCCCCAAGATAGTCAGGACATTCTTTTCTAAAACCACCCCCGCCTTGCCTCCAGTTTCTATACCGTCTCATTACTCGATGTCCAGCATTCGCATCCATACAGGAGAAAAGGTCATTGGGTAAATGCACCCAGCGCCCAATGTTCGCTCTTCGAGAAATGGTTTCTGGGCAGACACACTTAGCGATGTCGGTAAGCGAAATGTACGATAACAAACGTCCGTAATCACAACAAGAGAAAACCTGCCGGGAGTCATGACCCGGACGGGCTAGACCTTTGAGAGTGTCAAGTAGGTAAAGAGACTGAAACATTCGGCGCCGTGGGGGGGGGGGGGGTATTCTGATGATCAGAAGCCGCCTGTCATGCTTGCTCCGCCGGCAGAATATTTTACCACCGGTCATCACACCCACAAAACGAAGGTTTCCCACTAAAATAAAAACAGAAATGAGAAAATATGTTAAATGATCTTGGTTTTGGCATCCATGTCCTGCAGTGACAACAATGAAAAGAGCAAACAACCATATAGCTATTAGAAGTGGCAATCCCACGTTAAATCCATATTCCAGATGCCACAAAGCTTCTAAGGTAAACATTTTATTGCTACCGTTTAGATATGGGGGGTCAGGAAGTGAGAGGTAAAAGGTCACACTATTTCACAAAATGTTACAACAATAAGCAATAGATGCCAATGCTCAGTCTGTTAGTAAACAACAGAGAACTGTTAATGAATGCGGGACTCACCTTGGCTGTCTTTAAGTGCCACGATCTTGAAATTAGGTAATGGAGCCGACAGCACATGCACCGTGAACTCTGGGGGTGGTTCCTGGACGTGCACGTCAACTGCACGTGAAGCGTTGGAAATATGGTTGTATGCCAACACAATCACCCGGTGTGTAGCCGGGCCAGGAAACACATGGCTCACGGAAAATATGGTGCTATTTCCATTAATTCTCACATTATGGGGGGAAATTTTCCGACCAGGGCCAGCATCCAGGGAGAAAGTCAGACTTGTTCCACGGGTTGCTGTTGCTACAAAACTCACGGCTTCACCCAGCACTGATGGGACTGTAGAGATCACGTTGATGCACTCCACGGGGATTTCCACGTAAATGTTGTAAGACAGCTTCTCAACCACGTTAGTGATGTCATTGTGCGCAGTGATACTTATGTTGTAAACGCCAGGATTACAGAAAGTGTGTTTGGCAATGGTCGACAAGTTGCCAGACCTCACTTCACTGGGATTTGTATCCTGGAAGTCCCATTTAAAACGGACATCGCTCCCAGACTCTGCTTTGGCACTGCACACAATCTCCTGTTTGATTTCAATATAAGGTCCCCCGATACATGAAAGGTTCACCTTGCCTACAGATTCTTGTACTGTTACATGTGTGTGTATCACTTGGGTACTTAGTACGTTGGAAACGACACACATAATCTTGTAGCGTCCCACCAGCGTGAAAATAAACACAAACTGTAAAGACGTGGTCGTTTCGTTCACAAATACATTTTGAGCGTCACCCAAAATGACCCAGACAACTGTCACATTACTAGATATTGAGGAATATTTTATAAAGATATCCACTGGTTGGTTCACTGGAACAGATTCGGCACATTTGATTTCTAAGCCCACAAGCTCATTTAGCACAGTTATAGGCTCCTTCAAGTCAAATGCTACAAGGGAGATGTTGTTAAACAGGATAATATGTGGCACAAAAACACCTTCTTTTTCATAGACATGGTCAAACTGAAGGCTGAGGTTACACCCCTCGCCATAGCTGGCGAATAGGGTAGGAGTGTAACTATCTGTGAGGCTTTTGTTCTGCTTCTCTCGTAATCCTGCGGTCTTGATGACACCATCACCGAAGTCAACTCGAATGAACGTCGTCTGTCTGTCCGCCGTGATGGCCGTTAGATGGAACACTAGTTTGGTCATCGTGTGGACAATACTGGAATTCGGGGTCACTAGCATCGCCGTGGCATCTGTGATTTGTTGATCCATGACAACCTGAGTTTGTTATAAACAGAAAGACAATGGTATAAAGAGTGCATGAATTTGCATAAGTTCAAAGAATTAAAGTACCCCATTTAACAGGAACAAGAATAGACATTCACATTTGGGATAATCCATACTAATCGCTCTCTCTCTCTCTCTCTCTCTCTCTCTCTCTCTCTCTCTGTCTCTCTCTCTGTCTGTCTGTCTGTCTGTCTGTCTGTCTGTCTGTCTGTCTGTCTGTCTCTCTCTCTCTCTCTCTCTCTCTCTCTCTCTCTCTCTCTCTCTCTCTCTCTCTCTCTCTCTCTCTCTCTCTCTCACTCACTTTTTCCCCTCCACCCACACACAAAGTAGAGCAATTAGAAATACTGCGTGACTCTGAGACACAAATATAAACTAGACTTATAATTATTATAACAGTGCATGCAAGCCTTGTGGTAAGTTGCAATTTATATTATTGCATTACCTATAAGACCTTCAGCAACCGAGTCTGAAGAATTTCGTACAATCAAACTCATAAACCATGTCACCAAACTTCTACTCAGAATTACAATAAGAAAAGCAAGAAGGAAAGAAAAGATTAGTGAAGGACTGTGTGAGTTTGTGAAAGGGGCAGGAACAAATAATGCTATTTAAAAAAAAAAAAAAAAAAAAAAAAAAAAAACAGAGAGAGATGGCAATTACAAAGAGCTTGGCAGCAACTGACATTCTGAGACGAATGTTTCGAAAACCCTAGATTGCCAAAATAGTTAGCAACAAGTGCCTGTAAAAGACTAATGAAAGTAGAACATTATGCACAACTATAAGGAAGAGAAAATCAATGTTCTGTGGTCATATCATGAGAGAGAAGGCATATGAGAACAACGTGATGAGTGGACAGATCAGCGGTAGAAGAGGCTTGGGCAGACCAAGAGAAATGATGCTGGATGCTCTAAGGTGGTGGATTGGAGGAATATCATGAACAGAATTGACCAAGAACACCGAGGACAGGGACCTGTGGATGGAACATAAACGATTGTGCCACTTAGCAAGGCACGTGATGATGATGACATTCGAAGCCCGGTGCTGCTGACTGTTCCATACTTCCAGTGATGCGTGTTTTCTTGCCCCTCATGATTTCAGCTGCATCTATGATACCCATCATTGCCTGCATCCCCCCCCCCCCCCCCACTTCTTTTTCAATGTTCTTTCAGTTTCCAGTTCTTCACAGCGGGAGGTTAAGGGGTGTATTTTCAAGAAAGACAGACAGATAGGCAGATAGACAGACATAACTTTTCTATCAAATTACGGCAACAGGTCGCTATGATAACTGGGGTAAAGTAAAAAATAAAAGTAGTTATCAAATAATCCCGTATTTTTCTTCAAAATACACCCCTTACTTGAAATTCACGCGTATGGAGCTTTAGTTCCAGAGACTACAATTTGTATTTACAAGACAGGTTGTTTTTCTTGGTGTGTTTACTGAATGGTGCCCTTTTTTATGTTTATAAGAATACAATGTTAAAAACTGCTTGGCGTGTTTTCTGTATACACCAAGATCACTTGCTGAATACGAGTACATGAGTTACAAGTTTTTTGCTTGTCCTTTACAGGACATGGCAGTCAACCTCATCATGTTTTTGCTGTTTTTGATGTATTAGGCGATTATAACGTTTAGTAGTTTGCCATTGATTTCTGAAATACCGATGCTCATACCATCGAAATCAACACCTGCTTCCAAATCGTGTGCGGCTGATTTCGAAGCCTCTGCTCGGTATGTCGGGGAATTGTAGAACGCGGTCACTGCCCCTATGGCCACAGCGCTGGCGTATATATGACTGCCAGTGGTGAGCAATGGTATTCTCTGCTCGACAGAAGGTAGTTTGTGCACGCGTGTTCTAACACGTGTATGGTGTGTAATCCACACAGAAGTTACAGAACAGATAACATATATAGTTTCATGTTATAAATGTATGTATCATTTTCCATTATTTCCCAACAGAGCAGTCTTAGAATGCGACAAGTACAATAGAGAGCGAAGGGACCTGAGAGAGCACTTTGTCAAAACTGGGAAACCAATGACAATGACGGAGTGCCTGCATATAAACAGCAACCCAGAAACACAACGACTGGTCAGACAGTTCCTATGCAGAACAGGGAAGACCGTATAACCTCCCTACACTGTATATATATGTATATGTATGTTTGTGTGTATGTGTGCATGTTTTTATGTTGTTAAAAAACAAAAACAAAACAAAAAACAAAAAAAAAAAAAAACAAAAAAAAAAAAAAATGTATGTGCGTAATTAAAACATTTAAAAAAAAAAAAAAAAAAAAGTAAAAAAAAAAAAAAATTTTAAATGGCGGGGTGAATGGCAGGAAGGTGGATTGGCTCTTCCGGTAGAGTACCCGAACTGTTGTTGTTGTTTGTCCATCAAGAATGATGATGACCATTCATTTCATCCAGTGGGGTTGAAGGTATGGAGCCGTGGGTTCTAAGATGGCTGATAAGGCCTATTTTGGCTCGAAATGTTCTTTGACATTGTGGGCAAAGAATGCTTGACGTCTCTGGAGGAGGATTTCCTGCAGTGGTTTTTCTGTCCTGCCTTTTCATCACAGCTCTTGCAGTCCTGGTTGCCTCGCATATGACTGCACCTTTGCGTAATGATGCACGCCACGAATTTCGGTCTCTGGCTGCAGCCTCCCAGGTGTCATGATGAATTCCAAAAGCATTCAGTGAAATATTCAGAGTGTCTTTAAAGCGTTTCCCCTGGCCACCTTGGGAGCGTTTACCACAACGCAGTTCGCTGTAAAAAATTCGTTTAGGGAGCCTGTGATCTGGCATGCGAGTCAAGTGACCAGCCCAACGAATCTTATTCTTCATCAGTATAGTATGGATACTGGGCATGGATGCTCTTTCTAGGACTTCAGTGTCTGGAATCTTGTCTTGCCATTTAATCTTCAGTAGCTTCCTTAGGCAGACTGTGTGGAAGTGGTTTAATTTCCTAGCGTGTCGCTGATAAACAGTCCAGGTTTCACAAGCATATAGCAGTGTGGATAATACAACTGCTTTGTAGACTTTTAGCTTTGTTTGCAGGCTTATTCCAGTTCTGTCCCATACATTCTTGTACAGTCTGCCAAAGGCCGCACTGGCCTTGGAGATTCTTGCATTCACTTCGTCATCAATTGTGGCAGCTTGTGACACAGTGCTGCCAAGATAGGTGAATTTGTCCACAACACTTAGTCTATGATCATTCACTTTGATATTCGGCACAGTGTGATTATTCCCTGGAGCTGGCTGGTACATAACTACAGTCTTCTCCAAGTTGATATTGAGCCCAAAGTTGGCACAGGCATGTGAGAAAGCTGAAACATTATGTTGCATGTCCCCCTCTGAGTTGGCGTATAGAGCGCAATCATCAGCAAACAGGAGCTCTCTGACGGTGTCGCTGTTAATTTTGGTTTTAGCTTTCAGCCTTTTGAGATTGAATAACTTTCCATCCATACGGTAGTTGATGTCTATTCCAATGTTGTCGTTCTCGAAGGCATTCATCAACATGGCTGAAAACATGAGGCTGAACAGTGTTGGTGCCAGGACACATCCTTGCTTCACTCCATTGGTGACAGGAAAGGGTTCACACAGTTCACCATTTTCCTGTACTCTTGCCTGCATGCCGTCATGAAATATCCGCACTATTTGGACAAACTTTCGTGGACAGCCATATTTTGCCATAATCTTCCACAGTCCTTCTCTGCTGACTGTATCAAAAGCCTTGGTAAGGTCAATGAAAGTGGAAAACATTTCGCAGTTCTGTTCCTGACATTTCTCTTGCAGCTGCCTTGCAGCGAAAATCATGTCAACAGTTCCACGTTCTTTTCTGAAGCCACATTGACTCTCAGGAAGAAGACCTTGATCGAGATGGGCTGTGAGGCGATTGAGAAGAATTCTGGCGAGTATCTTCCCTGCAATTGAAAGCAAGGAGATGCCTCGGTGGTTGTCACAGGATTGGCGGTTTCCTTTACGTTTGTAAAGGTGGACTATTGACGCGTCCTTGAAATCTTGTGGCATGGTCTCGTTCACCCATATGTTTGTAAAGACTTGGTGAAGCTGCTCTGTTAGGACCGGCCAACCTGCCTTGTATATCTCTGCTGGGATGCAGTCAGGACCAGGTGCCTTGCCGCTGGAGAGTTTCTGGATGGCTTTGTTTACTTCCACTATGGTTGGCAGGTCATCAAGTGTCTCATTGGTGGGAACTTGAGGAAGGCAGTTGATGGTTTCATCATCGAAGAAGGAAGTTGCATTTAAGATTTAGCTGAAATGCTCTGCCCTGCGTTGAAGGATTTCTTTCTTATCGGTGGCCAATGTTCCCCCATCTGCACTGAGGAGAGGAACTATGCCTGGTGATGTAGGACCAGAGACCGCTTTCAGTGAGTCGTAGAAGTTGTTCATATCATGTCTGTCAGCAAAGCCCTCAATTTCATCAGCTTTGCTGCTCAGCCAGGATTCCCGCATGTGCCGAAGTTTCTGCTGCACTACTCTCTGAATGTTCTTGAAAGCATATTTTTTTTATGTTGACTTTGGGTCATTCAAATGTGCCTTGAAGAGAAGATGTTTCTCGACCAGCAATTGGTTGATGTCTTCGGAATTTTCATCAAAATAGTCTTTATGCGGGGGGGGGGGGGGGAGGGGGGGGGCTGGATCCAGGATTTCCATAGCAGTGTTGTAAATTATGTCCTTTAGGGCTCTCCATTCTGTTTCTGTATCCTGTTTAGCTGCAGCATTGGGCTTGAGGTGGTCTTCCAGCATATTTTCAAACGACTGCTGCATTTTCTTGCTGTTTAGGCGGGTGACATTTAGCTTTTTTTTGCATTTTCGCCCCTTGAGGACGCCGTGGTGGCCTGATGTGAATGTTTATTTTCGAGACAATGAGACGATGGTCTGTCCAACATTCGGCACCACACATGGATTTTGTCACTCGAACGTCTTGTCTGTCACTCCTCCTGACGATGACATAGTCAATGAGGTGCCAGTGTTTCGAGCGAGGGTGCATCCACGATGTCCTATTTCTCATGGGGAGACGGAAAATTGTGTTCGTAATCAGGAGATCATGTTCGGCACATGTCTGAAGGAGGCGGAGTCCATTGCTGTTACAATTTCCGACTCCATGCTTTCCAATAATGCCACTCCAAGAGGTGGTGTCCGTGCCTACTCTGGCATTGAAATCCCCAAGGAGTATAAGTTTGTCTCCTTTGGGAACAGATGTTAATACATTGTGCAGGTCCTCATAGAACTTGTTCTTGACATCATCTTCGTTGGTCATAGTTGGTGCGTAGACACTCACAATGGTTGCATGCTTCCTTCCATTCATCAGGGGCAACTTCGTGGTCATGTGCCTGTCGTTTATAGCCTTTGGAAATCCAGCTAATTTGCCGACCAGGGCCGACTTAATGGCAAATCCCACACCGGATTGGCGTCTTTCCTCGCTTTTCCTTCCACTCCAGAAAAATGTGTAGCCGGCACCTATTTCACAGATTTGGCCTTCTTCTGCAAATCGTGTCTCGCTCAAGGCTGCAATGTCGATATTGTACCTGCCCAGCTCTCTCCCAATCAGTGCTGTTCGTCTCTCTGGACCCGACGCGCCGTCTCTGTCAAGTAGGGTGCGCACATACAAGTTCCAATTGTTAAGGGAATATGGTTTACTCTTTTAGCTTTGCTTGTTTTATCTTTGTTTGTATGTCGACAGCAGTTAAGGGTACCCACCAACCGCGGCTAGCTGGTTAGGTAGTGATGGAGCAGACAATGTTTAGGGCACCTTTTCTAGCCCCTTCCTCGTGCTATGGAGGTGAGCAGTGTGTTCCTATAGAGGGCTGCTCAGTCGCTCAGGGGGCTGCCGAATCCCACTGCTGCTCCGGTCAGTAGAAGACGACCATATGGCCTGAGCCGCCTGTGTGCAGGTCTGCGACTACGGCTGCCAGCGTACCCACGCCTGCCGCTTCGCCGCTCGCCCATCGCCACAGGGCTTGAAGGTGATATATGACGTTGGATGAAGAATGACTTGCGCGATGACTTGGATTAAAGTGAGGAAAAGTTGCGCAATTCGTCGACCTCACTCTCTCGCCTGAGTCCATCTGAGTCCAGTGGCAAGACAATTCGAGACGACTGGAGACGAATACAGGTTCAGTGGATGACCAGGGCGCTCTACGTGCCTTGCCGTGCTCATTACGTTCCACAACGCTTTGCAGGTAAACGCCGTCTCGCCCGTTGAATCAGGAATGATTTCTTCCGCGCAGTCTGCCAAATCCTGTCTTCACATGCTGGGTAGGCACACCCTAGTTTACCTCTTGGTTTGATACCAAATCGGATACCCATGCCTGGTTTAGCCAGCCTCTCACAGCTGTTGCCCGGGGGGTGGCGGCTGTCGCAAAGAGTAGAGGGTAGAGTACCCGAACTAGGAGGAGAGGGAAACCTGGTCATCTTGTTGCTACACCACACCCACACGCGATGAAGAAAAACGCCAAATCTCAAACGTAAAGGAGTTCAGGCCGCTGACAAGGGGAACAACTTGAGACTTGCACTTGAATGCTCTGCCCTTGCCTATATCGAGTCCTTATGAGGACTAGACGCGACCGGGACTAGCCCCGATGAGAATAACACAAGAAGCGACTAGCACGTAGCAGTGCTAACAGAGAAAAGAAGCCAACAAACGAGAGAATGCGGGCCCAGTAGGCCCAACCAAGGACCGGTCTTTAACAGGACCAACACAAGACAAAGAAAACAGCCAGATAGCAAAAAATAAATCTATCCGACGAACAGAGCGGAACCAATATAACCAGTAGGAATTAGGACTAACAGTCCACATAACCACGGCTCTCAAAAATACCCACCGCTGAGGAAGCAGGTTAGACGAGACCGAAATTGAAATTTTTTTGGGGGAGAATTGGAATTGGAATATGTCAGGGAAACACACGGGCAAAACATTACCTCATATGGACAACAATCATCTTCGGAGTAATAATCATGTGAGAGTAAAATCGTGGGCAGTTGCTTTTGCGGCTGACTCAATCACAGGACTATCATTCTGAGCCGGTGATGGACGCTACTATAACTTCTCCTTGAGATTGAACGGGGTAGGGGTTGTGGTAGAATCGAAACAAAATCGAACGGGCAAAATAATATGCAGAATGTTCCTTTCAATTTGCGATCGTGTAGGCGATAGACACAAGCACACGGTAAAGTCCCATCTTTATGCAATGGAATTGTTATGCTAAATTGGAATTGTTATGACTGGAATGCAATTGTTATGACATTGTTATAACCATACTCGCGGTATTCAACCACACATGAATCAAACACATCACAAGGAAACAGATGAGTTACTTTGCATGTAACTAGTATATGTATAATATATAATAATAATATAATTTTTTTTCTAAATTTAATCTTATATATAAAAAAGACTTGTGCGTATGTATCTCTGTATGTATTTATGTATCTCTGTCCGTATGGCCTTTATTTGTTCGCGAACGGCCCATCCGATTGAGATGAAATTTTCTACACGCCTTCCTTTCATTCCAGAGCTGACAACTGTGATATTTTGTTAGTGTGAA
The DNA here is from genome assembly GCA_963921405.1 of Cepaea hortensis. Taxonomy (NCBI): domain Eukaryota; kingdom Metazoa; phylum Mollusca; class Gastropoda; order Stylommatophora; family Helicidae; genus Cepaea; species Cepaea hortensis. The sequence continues at coordinate 168,023,647 of OY992877.1, read as the reverse complement.
ATCGCCTGCTTACTCAGTATTATTTCATTTTTCATTTTTCATCATAATTTCATATATTTCAGGGGACCTAACTCTGTAAAAGTTATTTCAAGGGGCATAACTTTTCTGTATAACTTATAGTCATATTGTGGCATCGTTTTCAAAGATTTATAAACTCTTTGTCCATAGTTATGTACCGGCATATGAGTTATAATAAATAATGATACAATCTGTAAGGCATTTTCAAAGTTTTCATAAAAATGATGCACAATGCATAACATTGTAACTCATCTTTTTTTGCTTAAGAAGTTACTGTAGTCATGCAGGTGATTAGAAAGAGTTTTCATTAAAAATAATGGATGGTGTGTAGAAGAACGTTCTTTTAAGTTACTTTTTTTGTTGTATGAATTTAATGAAGCCGGACAGGGTCAGGCAGACAGATAGACAGACAGATAGACAGTCGGGAACGGGAACTTATATGACTACTTATATGAATTAAATGAGATGCTCCACATCAGGAGCTGGGAAATGCCGGGCCGGGTCAGACAGACAGACAGACAGACAGACAGACAGACAGACAGACAGACAGACAGACAGTCGGTAACGGGAACGAGAACTTATATGACTACTTATATGAATTAAATGAGATGCTCCCCACCAGGGTCTGGGCGAAGCCGGGCAGGGTCAGCTAGTAATATATAAATAATAATAATTATACGTTATAATCACCATACATATATATTGATGTCACTTAGTCAGATATGACTGAGCTACCGTATAACAGTAGACGATACTACCTGCTTTCTGTTAGCGCCGAACGTTGGGCGGCGCTTACCAAACCTGACACCGCACATTGTGCCAACAACTTCGGGCGGAAGAGCGCAATTGGGAGGGTACAAGCCTTACCCTGGTGCGAGGAAATGCAACCTAAAGACAAAATGTCATGGCAGGGCAGACCAGGCCCTAAGCCTTGGTTGGCAGCTGGTCTAGAATCGAAGCTCCGATAGGCGGGCAGTTAGAGCATGCTTTGCTGATCCGACAGCTTCTGCAGCTTGTCTTGTTCCAGATATATAGGTGTTACCTTTCCTCTAGAGTGAACTAGGCAGGCCGAGAGAGGGATCATGCTGCATGGGCAACACATAATACCTATATTTTAGCCCAGGCTTTGTGCTATGGAGAGGCAATAATTCCACACCTGGTCTTAACCGGTCTCGGAATCAAAGCGAGAGGCAACTGTTACGGGTTATAAGTTCCTCTTAATTGGCGTAGACAAGGGGCGCCACGCGATGCCTCTGACGGTGGGAGTCACCTACAGGTGTCACTGATCAGCTACCGCCCGCCTCAGGCTGGGCAGCCCCCGGCCAATTGGGTACAGCCTGCCGGCTACAATGGGTGCTTGGGGCTAGGACATAATCTGATTCCCAGGCTGTAAAACCAATGCACCAGGCACTCATAAAAAGAAAAATAGAAACCTCAAGCTACAGCTTGCAACCTGGAACGTGAGAACCGTGTGTCCAGGACTTTCCACTGACTTAACCAACATTGACGATGTGAGAAAATCGGTTGTGATTGATGCCGAACTCAATCGTCGTAACATTGATATTGCTGGCCTGCAGGAGACTCGCCTCGCCGAGGAAGGGTCACTCAAGGAAAACAATTACACCTTTTTTGGAAGGGTTAGAGGGCAGTTAGAAAAAAATGCAACACGGTGTGGGCTTTGCAGGGAAGAATTCGCTACTGGGAATGATTGAAATTCCAACAGGAGGTAATGAAAGACTATTATCCCTGGGCTTGGCAACCTCTTGTGGTTTTGCCACCATTATTACTGCATATGCACCGACACTCGATTCCTCTGATGATGTGAAGGCTTCATTCTATGAGGAATTAGACTCCGTGATCAAGGCAGTTCCAAAATCTGACTACATTTATATGCTCGGTGATTTCAATGCTCGTGTGGGCAAGGACTCGAGTTCATGGCCAGTGTGCCTTGGAAAATACAACGTTAGTCGCATGAATGAAAATGAACAAAGTCTGCTGGAGCATTGCACCAGAAATGACCTATGTATTACAAACTCCTTTTTTAAAACAAAAGAGCTGCATAAGGTCACATGGAAACATCCAAGATCCGGCCAATGGCACCAGCTGGACTTCATAATCACACGGAGACAACATCTGAACCATATATCACTGACTCGAAGTTACCACAGTGCTGACTGTGATATGGATCATTCTTTCGTTGTTGCAAGGGTTAGACTGAGACCAAAGAGAATCTACACAGCTAAACACAAATCTAGCCCCAGGATTAATATTATTAACACTCACGATCCTGAAAAGTGCTTTCAGTTTCAACAGCAACTTGAAGACGCTTTCACTGATACACCAGAAAATTGTACAGTAAGTGAAAAGTGGAGTCAACTTAAGGAAACTCTTTATAAAACTGCCGTAGGAGTTTACGGCACTGTGGATCATAAGAGTCAGGACTGGTTTGCGGCAAACAGCCAGACTCTACAGCCCTTGATTGATAAGAAGAAGATAGCTCTCTTAAGAAACAAGGAAAGACCAACACGTAACACTCTGAGTGAGCTAAAGCAAGCTAGGAAGGATGTGCACAAGGCTGCCAGGCAGTGTGCAAATGATTATTGGATCAAGTTATGTGAGTCCATTCAAATCGCAAGTGATAAGGGAAACATCTGAAGCATGTTTGAAGAAATAAAGAAAGTCTGTGGTCCAATGATCAAAAGAAGTGCACCATTGAAAACCTTGACTGGAGAAATCATAACTGATAAGAAAGCAGGTGGACAGATAGGTAGAGCACTATTTGGAGCTTTACTCAAGTGAGACCAAACTAGCGGATGATGCCCTCAACGCAATAGAGGCTCTACCAACTCTCGACCACCTGGACACACTTCCCACCATAACAGAAGTTAAGTGTGCTATAAATGAACTTGCATCTGGCAAGGCTCCAGGTAAGGATGGGATTCCAAGAGAGGTTATCAGGAGTGGGCAAGACACACTCACTCTACAGATCCACCAGCTAATAGAGCTATGCTGGCGAGAAGGACAAGTCCCACAGGATTTCAAAGATTCAAGCATGATAACACTGTAAAAAAAACAAGGGCGATCGGAGCGACTGCAACAACTATAGGGGTATCTCACTTCTGTGTATTGTTGGAAAAGTATTTGCCAGAATTGTTCTGCGCAGACTTCAAGTCCTAGGAGATCAAGTCTACCCCGAATCACAGTGTGGCTTTCGACAGAACCGGTCTACCATTGATATGATATTCTCATTGCAACAAATGCAAGAAAATGCCTAGAACAAAATCAACTACTGTTTATTGCCTTCATCGACCACACAAAGGCATTTTATTTGGTCAGTCGTGAGGGTCTGTTCAAGGCACTAAAGAAGATTGGCTGCCCACCAACTCTTCTGTCCATTGTGGAATCGTTCCACAAAGGCATGAAGGGTATAATCAAGTTTGATGGTGCAACTTCTGAAGAGTTTGAAATCAAGAGTGAAGTTAAGCAAGGTTGTGTACTATCTTCCACCCTTTTTGGAATATACTTTTCACTTCTACTGAAATATGCCTTTCGTGATCAGGAAGGTGGTATATACATTCACTCACGCTCAGATGGCGGCCTCTACAATGCTCAGAGGTTGAAGGCCAAGACCAAAATTAGAAAGATACTGATCAGAGTTGCTTTTTGCAGATGATGCTGCAGTTACGACCCACACTGATGAAGAATTACTCACTATATGCATTCTCCAATGCCTGTTCTGAATTTGGTTTAACAATTAGCAAAAAGAAGACACATATTATGTCACAAGGTGCACATGGGGAACCATCAATCTTTATTGACGACGCCGAACTAGAGATGGTAGGCCATTTTACATATCTAGGATCAGTGGTAAATAGCGAATTATCCCTTGATCAGGAAGTCAACATCTGGATTGGCAAGGCAGCAACAACAATGAACAGGTTAAGAAAAAGAGTCTGGGAGAACAGGAAGCTTACTGCCAAAACAAAAGTCCTTTTCTATCAAGCCTGTGTCCTTAGTACTCTTCATTATGGCAGTGAAACCTGGACAACTTACTCACACCAAGAGAAACGTTTAAACAGCTTTCATATGCAGTGTCTGCGAAGAATTCTTGGTATTAAGTGGCAAGACAAAATCACAAATACTGAAGTATAGGAAAGATCAGGTTGTGTGACGGTTTATTCCATGCTCAGTCTTCATAGACTTAGATGGATAGGACATCTTAGGAGGATGGATGATGGTAGAATACCAAAGGACATCTTTTTTGGTTAATTACAGATGGGTAAGAGATCTCGGGGTCGGCCTCTACTACGATACAAACATGTGTGTAAAGCGGAACATGATTGATACAGGAATTGATAATGCACATTGGGAGCAAGTCGCAGCTGAACGTGTTGCATGGAGGGCAAACATCAGAAATGGAATAAAGACAAAGGAGAAAATTATTGCAGATAAGTCACACACCGAGCGTGTGAGACGTAAGATGGTGCATGATGGTGAAAATGACCACGTGTTCACATGCACCCACTGTGAACGAACATTTACAGCGCGAATTGGCCTATCAGTCACATTCGCTACCGCCATGGGTAAAAGTTATTATGCCTTTTTGAAGCACAAACTATCGTCTGTTAAGACGGCAAGGTGCCAATGAATATATATATATATATATATATATATATATATATATATATATATATATATATATATATATATATATATATATATATATATATATATAATGTTGCATATCCCTTACAAGCTAGGAGTACGACAGGGGTGTGTCTTGTCACCTAATCTCCTCTCCCTCTATAGTGAAGTAATAATGAGAGAGATCAAAGAGAAGCCAGGAATACTAATCAGAAGTTATAATATAAGCAATGTACGCTATGCAGATGACACAGTATTGGTGGCGGAAAATGCAACAGACCTACAACAATTGCTGGACATTGTAGTAACAGGGAGTGCACAAAAAGGACTCTCCTTGAATATCAAGAAAACAGTAACAATGGTGACGTCAAAGAAAACTGACACCAAAATGTGACGTAGAAATAGAAGAGGAAATTCTTAGCTAAATTGATAATTTTAAATACCTAGGGGCATTTATAACATCAGATGAAAGATGTACAACAGAGATTAAGAGCAGAATAGGGCAAGCAAAAGCCACATTTCAGAAAATGAAGAGTATCTTATGCAATAAGTCACTGTCACTGAATGTAAGAAAGAGAGTGCTGAAATGCTTTGTAGAACCAGTTTTGCTGCATGGCAGTGAATCGTGGAATGTAAATGAACAACTTAAGAAAAAATTAGAAGCAACAGAGATGTGGTTCCTGAGATGAATGTTGCGAATTCCTTGGACTGCACGAGTAACTAACAACGACTGTCTGAGACAGGCAATTGAAACTAGAACATTATATACAACAATAAGAAAGAGACAAACGGCTTTGTTTGGTCATGTGATGAGAAGAGAGGCATTGGAGAACAACGTGTCAACTAGAAAAATCGAGGGAAAGAGAGGCAGAGGCAGACCAAGAGAAATGATGCTGGACGGATTGAGACGGTGGCATGGAGGAATATCATCAGCAGAGTTGATCCAGAACACCAAAGACAGAGATCTGTGGGGAGCCATGAACGCCTACGCCAACCGGCAAGGCACTTGATGATGATGATATCTCTTATAGAACGTTGCGGTAAACACCATCATTTTTCAGCTGCTGTTGATGTACTAGGCAAGGTTTACGTTCAGTAGTTTGCCACTGCTGTCTAAACGACCGGCTCACATACCCCCGTAAGTTACCAGAGCGGCGCGAACCGCTGCCGATTATCGCAGCTGCTGTTTTCCCCACTTGGATATACGGGATTACGAACAATGTCGTTAACCTCTTGGTCAGGGAGACATACACACAGAAATAACAAACACACACCAATGCAACTGCTCGGTGTGTGTGTGTGTGTGTGTGTGTGTGTGTGTGTGTGTGTGTGTGTGTGTGTGTGTGTGTGCGTGCGTGCGTGCTTGCGCGTGCTTGTGTGTTTGTTATTTGTGTGCAAAGGTTTTGGCTGTAACGTCCAGTTTGTTACTTTTGGTGTGTTCTGTTAGAGCTCATCGATTCTACTTCTGGGTTTCGGGTGATTCATTCTTTATGCGATGAGGAGTTAACTACCCCTTACAGAACAAGCAGGGGGACACAATTCTCCTATTCGCTGTAAAAGGTTTGCACTGACCGATACGTGATCTATTAATGGCTTTGATGATTCCTCGCTATGGCAACAGGGGTAACGTGAAAATAAATGTGATTATCAAATTATCCATGATTTTTCTTCCAAATACACCCCTCAAACTCCGGGTTACACGGTGCCTGGGGAACAATGCACCAGCAGCAAGCATCCCTGAACGGAAATTCAAGAGCTCACAAGACCTCTTGCCGTGGTTTCACTTTGGACTATTGGCAGACGTTTTCTTCCTATTTTCCTGCCATGTCACTATTTTTCTGTTATGTTAGTAGCATACCCTATACAGGACGTTGCAGTCAGCCCCAGCATTTTTGTCTATTTTGAACTCTTGGCAAGTTTACGTTCAGTAGTTTGCCATTGCTTTCTGAATGACCGGAACCCACACAATTTTGTTTAAAAAAAACAACGCAAGTTCTGCTGTCAAATCGCCCGCATCTGTATTTCGAACGCGGGTATGCGAGATTACGAACTTTATCAGAAAGCCTTCGCCACGGAGCCGGTACAACTAATTTTCTACTCTAGAGAATAAAGGTTAATGATACTTGAAGTATCCCATCTGCTTTATGCTGTTGGGATCGATTATCTGAGAAACATCTAAGGTTATGGAAGTGTGGGTGTGGGGGACCAAAGAAAACCACGGACGAACAGGAAAACGAATGAGCCAGTCCTTAATAAACACATGAAAACTGTGTAAGGGGGCTGCGTGGTCTCGAGGTATGGTGTCCGCCTCGAGTGCTGGAGGTCCCGGGTTCAAGCCCCGGTGATGACCGGGACTTTTTCTCGTGGACTTCTATTAATAAAATTTCCCCTGGTCTCTGGGTAGTGAGATCGGACGCCTGTGTGCATTGTTGCGCACGTAAAAAATCCCTTGGCAGCTGGAAATCGAAAAAGAGTAGCCTAACGGCGCCGCCCGGACAAAATTTCGAGTTAAAAATATACCCAAAGTATTTCAGGATCCTCGCCGGTGCTACGGAGTTCGTGCACTGAGATGAGTTTCTCCAGACTCAGATTTGAGTTGGGAGGAGAACGGAGCACTTATGGGTTGCACCCGTGTGCCGTGATGTTGATCCATCGACTAAACTAAACTATGAAAACTGGTAATTGATTAAAGCAAGGTTTGAGCAGAAATAAACTTGAAACTGGTGACAAGTGGCAAATTTGATAAGAAGTGAGCTGGGGTCAAACAAAGAGATAAATACCCGGATGGCTTGACCATTTAGCACAACGAGACAAGAACAAAGACCTGATCTAAGACTCTTGTGATCCTGTTTGGTTAGATGACGAACCATGACCGCCCTTGCTCATCGGCTTGGTACATGATGTGGGTAATGATCAACATATGTACTCGAAAAATTATCTCGATTCCCTGCCCCCCCCCCCCCCCCAACCGAACAAATTATCAGGTGTCTATACTGATTACTAACTACAATAAACCACACCTGAGAATTGTATTCATTATAATGGTAGCCAAATAATAATCTTCTTTCATCTGAACATAAGGTAACCTGGAGTGTAACAGCCATCCAATACTGGGATTGATAGCAATGTCATGTACAGGACACGCAACTGACTTTCTTAACTATTATTATATGTTCGTGACTAAACGTGGTCATTATCACCACGGGCATCTAACTTCTCACCAAATCGTATTATTATTATTACTATTACTATTTTAATTTTTAAATGTTAACAGTTTATTAATAAAAGTATACAACACTGAAAATGTTAAACTAATCAGAGAAATAGGACGTAGACAGTCAAGATTTGTTGGGCATGTTAGGAGGAAAAACACTTGAAAACTTACAGACAGCTGGCAAAATTAATGAGATAAGAATAAGGGGAAGCTAAACAGATAAATACTGGGATGACCAGGCCGTTACCACAGCCAAATCGGGACAAGAACACAGACCTGATTCAAGATCACGTGATCGCAAGAGATGGTGATCCATGATCGCCCACGCTAATCGGCACGGCACATTATGATGATGGTGATGATAACGAACATACAGCAAAAAGTCTCAACAATTAAAAGAAGACGAAAACACACACGACAATAACGTCAATCATGAAAACAATGACAATCACTTACAACTGTGAGATTTCCTTCTACCGAGCCAAACTGGTTGCTGACTGTTGCAGACACGGGGAAAATACCGGTTGTCTTGAAAAGGTAACTCTGGGAATGTAAAATATCACAAATAAGGTAGGCTGAGATCCTACACAGACAGACATACAAAAACAAATTACGTGCAATATCACAAACAGACCACCGCGGCATAATTCCGGTTGTTGAAAACTACTTTTATGCGTGTGGTATGGTTTTCTCATAAAGTTTCACTTTCATTTCATTATAAAATAACACGAAGTAATGAAGCTTTCCAAAACACAATTGCGGAAAACATTGGATGTTGCGGCGACTATCTTTCAACAACAAACAAATTTACAAATTAGAACATATAAACACGGGGCAGACACTGATACCCATAGGATCACAGCCTGGGATTCTGAGTAAAGGCAACACTGACCGTGTTTTAGTCATATAAGGAGTAAAGCTCAAAAGTAAAGTAAGGAGTAAAACAGGCGAACAAATTTCTGGAAGCCTTGGAGATGTGTTTTATAGAAGAATACTGACAATTAATTGGACAGCAAAATGAGCAATCTGGACGTCTTAAGGGAAGCTGAGTCGTAAAGACAACTTATTACAAACATCAGAAAGAAACAGACATCGTTGTTTGTTTGTTTGTTTGTTTTTGGCCACATTATGATAAGACAAAAACTGGAACATGATGTGACAATCGAAAAGATTTGCGGAAAGAGATATAGAGGAAGACAGCGTGAGAAGATTCTTGACAGCCTTGTGTCATGGCACGGAAGGGAGTCAACACATGAATTGATCCATGACGTCGGAGATTGCAATTTGTAGAGAGGCTTGATCGCCCACGCCAGCCGGTAGGGCACTGGATGATGATCAAGGAGCAACGATATCACTGCCAGTGTCGCAGGCATATAAGAAGTAACAGATCCGCCTATGCTGAGTTGTTTGGAGCACAATTATGAAATTTATATTTTTAATTTAGTGTTGGTCGATATTTCGGTGTCCCGAGGACTAATATGGTCATATATTGCATTAAAAAAACAACACAGCTGTATTTAAACACATGAGCCACAAACAATATGTTGCAATATGTCCCTGAATCGCATCGGGTGCATACTTTTTTTGCATATCCTAATTACAGGACATCGCTGTCAACACCAGCACTGCTGTTGTTGGTGTCTTGGCACGTTTACGTTCAGTAGTTTGTCATTGCTTTCTGAACGACCGGCACTCATAACATCACGTTAAAATCCAGCGCGACGCGGTCTGGTGCCAAATCGGTCGCAGCTGTGTTTCGAACACAGGTAAGCGGAATTACGAGCCGCGCCCGTAACACCTTTGCCACGAAGGCTGGCGGGTGCATAATAAAGAATTATATATCATATGAAGTGAATAAATGAATACTGATATGGCTGAAATAGTTCAAACACATAGTCACAGGTTATGTTTGCACTTATTATCCCCACGGTAATTTCAAATTTAAAACGAACTGTTTCTGTTTGCACATAAATTTGTTGGAGCTGCTTAATTGCTAAGGCCACGCTATTTTTGAGTAATCGTTTATTGTTCTCAAATACGCGTTTTCTTTGCTAACTTTATGACCATAGTTTATGAGTTGCTGAGAAATCAACGAGGAGAGCGTTTTATAGCCTCTCGACTGCATAGGGATTCCCATGACTGAGTGACTCTCTTTTCCACCCACACTGATATATGCTCGGTTACTCGATTTGCTAATTGTCTTTCCGTTCTACCTATGTAAATTGCTTGGCACTCACACTGGAACTGATAGATGCAGTTTGATTTGGTGTACAGAGACTTTGGTTTTTTCACAGGTGTAGTAGGTATCGAGGTAGTTTCATATCTGATCATTGGTTCAGAAGCAAAGAATGTTTAGTTTACTGCTGTTTTAAGTCGATTGTGTATTCGTTTCATTACATCGTCAGGGGGATGAGTGATCTCGAGTGCTGGAGGTCCCGGGTTCTAGTATCAAAATTTCCCCTGGTCATTGGGTAGTGAGATCGGACGCCAGTGTGTATTGCTGCGCACGTAAAAAAAATCCCCTGGCAGTTAGAAATCGAAAAAGGGTAGCCTAACGGCGCTGCTCGGACAAAATTTCGAGTTAAAAATCTACCCAAAGTATTTCAGGATCCTAGCCGGTGCTACGGAGTTCGTGCCCTGAGCTGAGATTCTCCGGACTCAGGCTTGAGTTAGGAGTAGAACGGAGCACTTATGGGTTACACCCGTGTGCCGTGATGTTGATCCGTCGACTAACTAAACATTACGTCGTCCCCTCGAAAGGCTAGCTAAAGAAACACGAAGTTTTGGGATCGATGATTCCGTGGGGTAGGTTTGAGTGGCTGGCAGTGACACTTGATAAAATCGGCTGGATATCCATTCGACTGCAAAGTCTGGTTATAGGTGCCAAGTTCTTATTTTAGTGTGTCATTGGATCAAATCTTTCTAGCCCTTACCGGGCCATGCTTATGTTGGTCGGTGCAAATCTGAACTCACGACCATCGGGTTGGCAGGCAAACTAGTTAGTTAGTTAGTTAGTCGACAGATCATCCTCATTGCACATCGAACCATTCAGTCCATAAGTGCTCGGAACCCCTCCTCAGCAAATCCCGCAGCGTGTAGCGGCTAACGACGCCAGTTCTGTGTTGGTTTATCAATCTTCTTTGGCTTACTGCGTAGTGTTCTTGTTTGGCCACCCCTCTTTTAATTTGCTGCTCTCGCAGTCTGGCCAATGTTGTAGATTCACAGTCATCACTTGATTCTCGAAAAAGTAAAAAGCGTCTCGCAAAAGCGTCTAGCCACAACCCTAACCCAGCTACACAGTAACATGTAAGAATGGACTTTGGGGACAGTAGCAGAGTGGCTAAACGCCTACCGGCCCGGATGCCGTGTGTTCGAAACCTCACAAGAAATATACGTATGCATCTAATTCGCATCTTTTCCTTTAACATATTATTGAGTGACTTGCATACTGACTTTTCCTCGTATAATAACACACTATGTGTAACTTAATATGTGTAACTTAATACACATTGACAATAGCCTCTTACACATAGTGCGTTGCTTGGGACATAAAGAGTTAATGAACCATTATTAATTGTTTACAGAATGAGGTCCACATACAGCATAATGTCTAACTGAACAATCAAACTCTCACTAAAGACAGCAATTGTGTCCCCTGATTTCAAACCAAGGAATCTTGAAACCAGTTATCTGTCCTGGATAGCCAGTTAATCAATAAACGACCATGAACTGATCAATGGTCACAGACAGTTAAAACCCGGCCCTATACTCTTCTATTCTCCCAGACAATCTTCCCTGGTGAGGACTAAAATATCTGTCAGTCATCGCTTCCATCTCTCTCTCTCTCTCTCTCTCTCTCTCTCTCTCTCTCTCTCTCTCTCTCTCTCTCTCTCTCTCTCTCTCTCTCTCTCTCTCTCGGTGTATAGGCTGGACGGAAGGAGGTCGCTGCGAAGAAGAGATGTCACAAGTTTCAAGTTGTTTAAGAGAGGAGGCAGCAAAGCCACATTCTATTTCACGGACACTGTTGACTCCCGAGCCGCCTTTTCTTCGCTTTCAACCCGCAAACTACACAAAAGCCAATAGGTCAGTTTGTTATGGAGATAAAGCAACGGGAAAGCAATCAATAGAAAGTGACTCTGCTGCTATTGAAATCTCAAGGACTCAAGTTTGGCGTCTGTCTCATGTTAGATCAATGGCACACTCGTGGCTGCAATGTTTACACTACAGATCTGTCCCTGTCGCCCAACAAATGTTCTCCATTCTGAAACAAGACATTTGGAGCTGTGCCCTTAAATTACTAAAAGTACTGATTCATCACTGCCGAACTCCTTTAGCATGGCATCAGTTTAGTTTAACATAAAGAACAATAAATACAACTGTTTCAGAAATTCAAAACGGTATTCCTTTAGTGAATTTAAACACGGAAGCCTCAAACAATGTGTTGCACTATTTATTGCCTGGCATAGTTCGCTGCATCTCCTCAGGTGCATGCTGCGGAGTCATATATTAAATTAAGTAAATAAATGAATAATACATTCACTGAAATACTTAAAACAAAAAGTCACAGATATTGTTCGAATGTGCAACATCTGTTATACCCACGGTAATCTCAAATTTAAACCGAAATCTTTCTGTTTGCACAAAACTGGTTGAAACCACCTAATTGCTAAGACCTCACTATATTTGTACTATTGATTATTGTTTTTATTATTATTATTATATGAGTATTATAAAATTATATATAAATACATAGTTTTATTATTATAAAAGTATTGCCTTTATTCCATAAATGACTAAAACATGGTCAGTGTTGTCTTTACTTCATCAGTCCCTAACTTTAAACTGCATCAACTCTATCCATGTTGTTAATTTACACACATTTGTATATAAATTGGTAACTTAGTATACAGTGCGCCACTTGAAATCCAAATATCATCCCTTATTTACCAAATCCCGCTGAGCGTGGCATCAGTAGTTGAGACTCTTCAATTCCAGATTGAGTAAAATAGATGGCTCGAATTCTATTCCAATATTTCTCGACTCAATGAATCTGCTAACCTGTGTGCTGACATGTGGAATTACTTTGAAGTCGATCTGAAGCAGTGAGCTTCAAATTACTGTTACCAACTATGCCCCGGAATATACTCGGACAATCAGCTTGTAAAAAGGCGGTTTTTGAACAAGTATAAGGGGAGCATGGGTAGCAGTGATTTGTAATTTTGCCTGCTGGCCCCGTGATCATGTGTTCAAAACCCGTTTCGGCGCGGTTTGTTTAAACATATATCTAGGCTCCCGTGTCGACCCGGCCTTAAATATGTAGCAGGACATATTCAGGGAATTAATCGCGGCCGGCAGGTGATACTTACCACATCACCAATCGAGTTGAATATGTTGCTGTTTGTCCATCAAGAATGATTATGACCATTCATTTCATCCAGTGGGGTTGAAAATATGGAGCCGTGAGTTCTAAGATGGCGGATAAGGCCTATTTTGGCTCGAAATGTTCTTTGACAATGTGGACAAAGATTGCTTGACGTTTCTGGAGGAGGATTTCCTGCAGTGGTTTTTCAGTCCTTCCTTTTCTTCACAGCTCTTTCAGTCCTGGTTGCCTCACACGTGACTGTACCATGGCGTAATGATGCACGCCACGAATTTCGGTCTCTGGCTGCAGTCTCCCAGGTGTCAAGGTGAATTCCAAAAGCATTCAGTGAGATTTTAAGAATGTCTCGAAAGCGTTTCCTCTGGCCGCCTTGGGAGCGTTTACCACAACGCAACTCGCCGTAAAAAATTCGTTTAGGAAGCCTGTGATCTGGCATGCGAGTTAAGTGACCAGCCCAGAGAATCTGATTCTTCATTAGTAGAGTGTGGATACTGGGCATGGAGGCTCATTCTAGGACTTCAGTGTCTGTGATCTTGTCTTGCCATTTAATCTTCAGTAGCTTCCTAAGGCAGAGACTGTGTGGAAGTGGTTTAATTTCCTAGCGTGTCGCTGATAAACAGTCCATGTTTCACAAGCATATAGCAGTGTGGATAATACAATTTCAGCTTTGTTTGCAGGCTTATTCCATTTCTGTCCCATACATTCTTGTACAGTCTGCCAAAGGCCACCAATGACGTATAAAAGGGTGCTTTACTTTTCCCTACACCAAGACTTACCTCTTCCTGGTTTAGGCATAGGCTATTTTAAAATAATAGCCTGGGTCAGAAGAGGTTAGAGGAAGGAGTACCTAGGTGTGAGTGAAGCAGTCAACACAAGACTAGATATGTGCTCAGTGGCGCACTACCCCGGGCGTCCGTTTACCCGATGGCAAGTAGACCCTCAAGAGTCCCCGATGAAGTGGGTCCTCTTAAACTTTAGAGAGTATGTTTAAAATGTTAATGATCTTTTCAGTCCTGGCAACCACTATTTTTAGATCCAGTCAGTCACTGTATGTGCTAGTCAAATATGTTGTTGACTGATGGCGTTTGGAGACTTGCTTGGTACAGAAATCACTCGTGTAAGTTCTACGGTTAAAGTTGGTTTGGTTTCGGTGAAGGATCACTTTCATGGCACACGGATATTGCCATAAGTGTTCCAGTTTCCTTCCATATATCACTCCAGGAGAATCTCATTACGGTGCACAAGCTCTGTAGCAACGACAGCGAGGGTCCTAATGTGTGTATACCAGAATCATACATGCTATAGTCTTTTGTGGGTGGTTTCTATTTTCAAAGTTTGTCTGAGTTTCTGCATATTAGGACGGGCGGAAGGGAATGGCTAGCAATCTATTCCTCCATTTACTCAAGCCTACAAAAGGAGATGGACCTAATTCTTCACAAACCCACAACAGTTTCTGCTACGGGACTATAAAGAAAAAAGTAGCTACATAGTCAACCTGCTCTTTTCGATCTCCTTAGGTCAAGCGATTATTAACGTGCACAATTTGCGAACGGGTTCTCTGAGTTGTTCGCCCTTGTCCGAGTATGCTATGAGACAACCCACTAAGCCAGGATTTGGTTGTGGGTAATACACACTTTTCATATTTTGCACTCATCCAAAGAGCTCAAATCGTGAATGGAAAGAGGTCTGTTCGAGCTAGAGATCGAAGTCGTAAATTCTAAAGTTGCTCCGCGACTAGTGATGATGATTATCATCATCGAATGAGTTGCGTTACAGTTTCGTCAAGTCTGTGGCGCAATAATCCGACTTCGACAGGCTTTTTTTTTTTTTTTGCCTTCTTTACTGGCGAAGGTGTTAAGGACGCTGTTCGTAATCCCGTATACTCACGTACGAAACACAGCTGCGCGAGATTCGGCAGCGGATCGCGTCGCGTTGGTTTCTTACGGTAAGGTATGTGAGACGGTCGTTGAGAAATCAATGGCAAACTACTGAACGTAAAACTTGCCAAGACATCAACAGCAGCTGAAAAGTGCTGGTGTTGACTGCAGTGTTCTGTAAATAGGATATGCAAACAAACAAAACAAAAACAGAAACCATTGATTGTCCCTGGTTTACCTACAAGACAGCAGGTTTGTGTATCACTTCGTATGGTACCTATCCCTTGACCAGTCCGCCATGGGGGTCCCAACCTGTAACTGCGCTACCGTCGGCATAGCTCTTGGGAGTCGTTGGAACAAGTAAGCCACGTTAGCGCTGCAAGGTGGACACACAGCAGAGGGGCACCAATTACCGACCACTTTCCACTCCTTTCAGCCAGGAGTGATGTTTATAAATAATTACCTGGGTTCTTCGTCTTGTCTTTCTCAATTTAACTCAGTGAAGTGTATGCATGTGTGTGTGGTTCGGGAGGGGGGAGGCAGAGAAGAGAGATGTAAAGATATTTTATGCACTCTGTCTAATGCTCTTTGTAAGCTGATATTCATTTCTCTAAGATTGTTTTGATACCATCACACCATCTTTTACTTGATTTTCTCCTTACTCTGCGTCTATTATATTTATTCAATGTAGCTCTTTGTGGTAGATGGTACCAGGGTATTCTTGTGAGGTGGTCAAACCATTTAATATGGTGTTCTTTAATGAAGAGAATGACTGGTTTTTAGACCTAGTCGTTTTCTAATTTCCTCATTGATAATTATATATCTCACGGTTACCCCCGCAACTCTTTTGGGGCATCGCATCTCAGTTGTTATGATTTTGCGCCCAGTAGTTGCATTATGATCTGTTTAAGTCCCCGCTAATCATTGGTATCATAAAGGCTAATAGACTAAAATGGCTGGGGCAAATAGAAAGAATGGAAGATAATAGGGAAACAAAACTCGCTTACACTCAGGAAATAAATGATCGTAGACCCCGAGGTAGACCAAGAAGACGGTGGAGAGATAATATATATACAGACCTACAAGCACTTGGAATCAACGACTGGCAAGAGAAGGTCAACCAGAGAAACGAATGGAGACGGATTGTATCTGCAGCAAAGAACCTCAATGGCTCGGAACGTTGAAGAAGAAGAAGAAGAAGTTGCAGTAACCGTCCATGTTTGACACTGGTAGCATAATTTCGACCAAAAATAGTTCTTATAATATTTGATTTAGTACTTATAGGTATATTTCTATGCTACAGAAGTTGAGCTAGTTGTCCTAGCACCTGATTTAGCTTTGCAAAACGTGTGTTGATTTCTCTATCAACTTCCCCATACCCATCCATAAGTGAAAATTAACCCTAGATATTTAAATTCTCTGGTTTATATTATTTTCGATTTCTTTATTTGTATTGACTTTCTGCCTATCACCATTACCTAGGTTAGATGGAGTAAATGAGAATATTTACTTATAGTTGTAAAGTGTTATTGTAAATTAAAGGTGAATTCATGGCAAAGTTGGCAGCCGCCAGCCTCGCGAGATGAAGGTTGTAGGTTCGTTTTCGGACACCATTCTTCGGTTCAAGGGTGCAGTTTTGTAGGAGACTCCAGGGAATCGTCGCTGGAGCTACGGAGTTCAAGCTGCGTGAGTCGCTATAGCAGACCGGTGTGTAGAAAGAAAACCGAGCCATATAGGATAGAACCCGGTGCAGTGGACATAAGAGAGTCCGTGGCAATGAGAGGGCAGATTAGCTGGCTTCTAGATGGCTTTTACGTAGCAATTTTCAAATGGACAAATCTTTAATTGAGGGATCCAGAAAATACCCCTGTTTACGGATACAGCTTGCAATGGGCAACAATGCGCAACGGTTATATATGTTTAGAGACTATGTGTGTTGTGTAAGGCTTTACTATACATATTAAATATATATATATATATATATATATATATATATATATATATAGTATTTAATTATCTTCATTATTATATAGAAACCAAAATACCAACAATAAAACAAATACACACACACACCTGGTAAGGACTTGCACAACACATGGAACCCTTACCTGCACCACGCTTCGACAGGTCAGTGGAGTGTTGCAGCGTGTCCCTCCTTGGTGTGGAACCGGCTGAAATGTTTCCCAGAAGTGCCCGTTCCAGATGTTAATGTTGAACACCATGTCGTACCCTGTTGCCACGGAGACCTGCAGGGCAAACGTGGTGTTCACAAACACCGCTACAAGAGGCTTCACTTCAGAATCTTCTTCAACTGTTTTCCATTTCGAAATGGCCAGCTCATCGTGTCTGCTCTTTCTGATGTTCTTCAGATGATTTGTTGGTGGTATGCAGGATGGCAGTAGCCATGGGTTAATGATCGGTAGCAGTTGTATATCCCTCGGCTTGGGAACTACAACCGTCACATTGAAATTTGCCTGCACACTGGACAGCAAATTCCTGACCTTCAGAGCTTAACAAGATAAAAGAAAAAAGAAAGTTGTCACTATGTTGTAGCGTTTAGTTCGATTTTCATTAACTTATGTTCAGTTCAATGTGACAATTTTTCTTGTTTGCCCCACGTTTTTCCATCTTATTTTCTTCTTCTTTCGTTCGCCTGAAATATGTCTATAACTGCAATGTTGTCTCTTGTATGAATCTATCAGTCTTTTTTATTTCACTCAGCGGTCCATGGAGTTTATCTTCGCTGGTTGCTGAGGATGGGGACGGAGCGCTTATGGGAATGTCCCGAATGCTGTGATGTCGGTTCCTAAATCAATCAATCAATCAATCAATCTTCCACTGTTGTCTCTCTAGGCCAGAAGGTTCGCCTGGATATGTTGTAGTTTAGGCATTCTTCAAATCAAATCAAATCAAATCAAATCAACTTTATTTTAAAAGGGTCACAAATTGGGCACGCAGGCCCGTCTTACATTCGGGCCTTCCAATCACTCGTCTTTCGTTCATCAAGAGCATTATACATTTACATAAGAAGAAAAATAAACATTGTGAAATGAATGTTGTGAACATAAACAAGGCAAATTACCATGTTATGAGGCCCATCTCCCACCTACCCATACATCACCCCACCCACACACCCACCCCCACCTACCCACACACACACACAGGGACACATACATGCCCCACCAACCGACCCATCCCCCACCCACACACACTGCCCTCACCTGTTCCCCCAACCAAAACACACTCGCCACCCACAAACATCCCCTACTAACTCACACATCCCACGCCCACCCACACATCCCCAAACCATACACACACATCCCCACCAACTGACATCTCCCTACCCACGCGCACACACATCTCCCTAACCACCTATACATCCCCAAACTACTCACACACACCCGACCACCCACACATACATCCTCAACCCACCCACACATGCCCTAACCTAATCCCCCACCACACACATCCCCCACCGGCACATCACATACATCCCCTACCACGCAAAATTCCCAACCCACACACCAGACACACACACACATCCCTCAACAACACATCCCACACCCACATACCACCACACATCCCCACCTACACAACTCACATATATCCCCCACCCACATACCACACAATATCCCCACTCACACCCACACAGATACCCTCACCCACCCACCGCACATACCCCCACCCAAACACCACAAAAATCCCCCACCCACACACATACCTACCCACACACATCCTCAACCAACACACGACACACCTCTCCCAACGCATACACACATTCCCCACCCATCCTCCAACACACACTCACTCACCCACATATCCTCCACTACGCACCCACACACCCCACCCACCCCAACCAAACATCTCTCGATCACAATACCCCTACCCACACACATCCTCCACCCGCTCACACATCCTCCACCCGCTCACGCATCCCACCCCGACACATACACATCCTTCACCCACCTACACATCCCTAAGCCACTCACACACCCCCACCCACATTCCCCACCCACGCACACATCTCCCACCCACACACCCCACCACCCACACATACTTCCCCCAACCACCACACATCCCTACTCACCCACACATATCCCCCACCCATACACACATTCCCCGCACCAATCACACACATCCCCACACCACACACTATCCCCCACCCACACACATATCCTCACCCATACCACCACAAACATACCCCCCACCCACACACCATGCACACATCCCCCACCAACACACCACACACATATCCCAAACCCACACACCATACACTTCTCCCCACCCGCCCTTGCATCCCCAATCCACCCACACAATCCCCTACCCACACAACCCCGTCACCCACACATACTTCCCCAAACCATCCACACATTTCCACCCACCCACACATATCCCCCCACCCAAACACACATCCCCCGCACCCGTCCCATACACATATCCTCCACCCATGCACACATGCCCCACACCCATTCCCACACCCCTACTTTCGCCCCTACACATCCATCCACACATCCCACCAACACCCACAAATATCACTGCCCACCAACACCCACACACCCAAACCCATCCAAACGCATACCCCCACCCACACATCCCCACCCACACATATCTCCACACATATCCCCACACACACATCCTCCACACACACATCCTCCACACACACTCACACATCCTCACATCTAGACACATACAAAATGTCTCACGTGAGCATTGAAACTAGTATGAACAAACTCCCACACTTTACTCACACACATACACTGACAATTGTCGTGAGCAGTCTCATAAAAATGTTAAACATGGAGAAAAATGTTAAACATGGAGAAAAATGTGTACATAAACAGTGTGTGACGTAAAAAATAGTGATGCTCCCACATACCGAGATACACACACACACACACACACACACACACACACACACACACACACACACACACACACACAGATAGAGAGAGAGAGAGAGAGAGAGAGAGAGAGATATTCACTTTTACGCTCACTCATTCTGTCTATCATTCACACTCACTGACTCTCTCACTCAAACTACAGTAATGTACATAAGTTTATGTTATAAATGATAAAATCAAATGGTATTCAACTGATAATATGACAGATGAGAATACACAAACATATGGCTCGCGTGTTACATAACATGCGTTTACATGACATGCGTCTGCTCAGCTCTCTCTCTCTCTCTCTCTCTCTCTCTCTCTCTCTCTCTCTCTCTCTCTCTCTATCTCTATCTCTCCCTCTGTCTCTCTCTCTCTTTCTCTCTGTGTGTATTCTTTCATATACACACACTCACACGCATGCGCGCGCTAACACATCAACTCTCCCACTGTCTCACTCTCTCTCTCGCTCGCTCTCTCTCTCTCTCTCTCTCTCTCTCTCACTCACTATTTCCCCCCATTCATTCACTCTGTCCATCTTCATTCACTTTATCTCTAACTCTCTTACTCTCTCTCTCTCTCTCTCTCTCTCTCTCTCTCTCTCTCTCTCTCTCTCTCTCATACACAGACAGACACACACTCTCACGCTATCACTCAATGTTTCACTTACCTTAGCGCACTCACTCACTCACTCTTTTACTCTCTCTCTCTCTCTCTCTCTCTCTCTCTCTCTCACTCGCACACACACACACTCTAATACTTATTCACTCACACACACACACTCACTCTCTCTCATTCACTCCTCACTCATTGACTCACTTACTCTCTCTCTCTCTCTCTCACACGCACACACAATCATTCACACACACACACTCTCTCAATCACACTCTCTCACACATAAAAATACGCATGAATGCACGCACACACTCCCTCACTCACTCTCACACATACACGTACGAATGCATGCACTGACACATTCCCTCACCATTTCTCGCTCAATCACTCTCTCCACACACACGCATGCACGTGCGCACACACACATTCACTCTCTCACTCTCTCTGACACCCACTCTCTCTCTCTCTCTCTCTCCACCTCTCTCTCTCTCTCTCTCTCTCTCTCTCTCTCTCTCTCTCTTTCCCACACGCACACACATATATAGTGAACAGTTATAGTTAAACAATTATAATGAACAATTATACCAGTAAATGAATTATGGTGGCATATAGTCGATATGACTTAAGTATTGAAAGACTTTTCGGTTAAATGTGTAGGGACTCATTGGAGTTTTCAGATCTGGAGGAAGAACATTCCATAAGTGAGCACCAGAATAGGCGAAACATGTTTTGTATAGGTCCAATCTAGGCTTTGGGACATGTAACAAATTTAGGTGCTTGCTGTTCATTGCATTAGATTGAATCAGCGGCAGTCTGGGGTATTTTGAGATATAATTTTATTCACTAATTTGGCTTTGTTAAAAAGGAAGCTCTTTCGAAGTGGTAGAAGTCTTAGATGACTGTATAAATTATTACTTTCAACGTGCTTTATGCCAGAAACCAGACGAATAGCACGGTTTTGTAGAGAACATAGTCATTTTAAATTAGATTTAGGGCAACCATCCCAAACTGTGGAACAGTAATCGAGATGTGATTGGATATCACATGTATAGAATATTTTTCATGTGCTTTCGTCCAGGAAGTGCTGAATTTTAGCAAGTTGGTAAACTTTTTGTGCTATTTTCTTGGTAAGAACGAGCGAATGAACGAACGAACAAACTTTATTTTAAAAGGGTACCAAATTGGGCACGCAGGCCCGTCTTACATTCGGCCCTTTCAATCACTCATCTTTTCATCAAATGTGCATGTTACATTAACATAGGGGGAAAAACATTGTCAAATGGATTTTGTAAGCATAAACAATGCATATTACGCATGATACATTCACATGAGAAAACAAAAAACCAAAAAATTATCAAATGAAAGTTGTAAACATAAACAGTGCATATTGCAATGTTGTGAGACACATCCCCCATCCACCCTCATATCCCGCAGCCACCAACACATCCCCCACCCACCAAACTTCCCCCGCCCACCCACACATACCTCCACGCACTCACACAGAACCAGGCAAACATACATGCCGCTACCAACCCACTGATCCCCCACCCACACACATTACCCCACCAATACACACATCCTCACACACCAAGAAGAAGAAGAAGAAGAAGAAGAAGAAGAAGAAGAAGAAGAAGAAGAAGAAGAAGAAGAAGAAGAAGAAGAAGAAGAAGAAGAAGAAGAAGAAGAAGAAGAAGAAGAAGAAGAAGAAGAAGAAGAAGAAGAAGAAGAAGAAGAAGAAGAAGAAGAAGAAGAAGAAACCACACACACATACCCCCGCCAACCCACACATCCCGCACCTATCCACACACATATCCCGCACTCTCACAATTTTCCCCACCCACCCACACACACATCAGCCAACCTACACCCACTCACCCACCCATTCGCCACCTCTCAACTATACATCCCCACCTATACACACATCCCCACCCCAGAACGTGAACATGAGAGCTCCAGCTCAAGTGGCTGTCAATTAAAAGACCTAATGTTTTATGTTCATTCACATTAACTATAGGTAACGTGTCCATGCGGAGTTCGAGCGGTGCTCCAGTTATGGCAGTGTCTGTAGTTTTTGTCTGGTCGTTATTAGCATGGATTTGGTTTTGTCGATGTCAATTTGCATGCGGTTTTCATTGTTCCATCTAGTAAGATTATCAAGTTCCTTTTGTAAAGAATTATATAATTCACTACGGTTTTCTTATTAGTATATATAGTACAGTCGTCTGCAAATAGATCACAAGTTGTATTGATATATAAAGGAAGATCATTAATATAAACTGCAAAAAGCAGCGGACCTAATATTGAGCCCTGAGGTACACCAATATTAAGCTGTGTGGGTCCTGTGTGTATTGATTCAAGCCAGGTACAATTAGATCTGTTGTCTCACTCTACACTTAGTCGCAATGGAAAAATAGACTGAAGCAATGGGACATCTCCATGATGAAGTGATCAATCCCCCAGCCTCGCTCTCCGAAGATCGGAGGTTGGACTTCGGACTCCGTCAATCGGTTGACGAGTGTAACGTTTTCGGAGATGTCTCAGGGTCGTCGCTGAAAAGCGACGAAGTTCTACGATTTTGGCAGTCCGTTCTGCGGCAAGAGACCCAACTGTATGGGGGGCAGTCCGGTGCAATGAAATCAATCCTCTTACCTGATTAAAAACCCACTTTAAAGACTTATGCCCTACTCTCTAAGTATGCCAGCACAGTTTCTGTCTTCTGAGACAATCAACTATTCCTGGATCGAGGGGATGGTAGGGGAGGGGAGTGGGAGGGAATGAGGTATAACATCTTCAAGTTTTAATTGTGAAAAACCCACTCTGGTTAGAGGAGGACGTCATAATCCAAGGCCACCTGCCCAATAAGTACACAAGAGAGTTCAGCCAGTGCGTCCAATGCTGACACACGTCAAAATGTCGGCTTGACCGTGGCCATCCTCAAACCAAAGATTACATTGTATTCTTCCCATTTTTAATTCCTTTTATGTTGAATAACTGAACAAGTGATGTTTTTTTTTTTTTTTTTGCTGAAGTATACACTGATCCCAGGGTTGTTGTTTTTTTTAATTCACAACACTTTCGGTTTGTTTGTTTTTTAAATACTAGTCATCACCAGACTGTCATTATTTAGCACCTTGTGACTTAAAGTGCTATTATTTGATAACTTTGGATAGAACAAGTTCTTGTGATATTTCATAGATTTATGGAATAGCTAATAATAACGCTAATGCCGACACACGTGAGCACATGCAGCTTTACTGCAGCAACATACAGATGAGCCATGAACCATTTCGCAATCTCTAAAGAAGAAAACCCGCTCTTAACCAGAAACTTAAATACTGTCACCATATTAAACATCGCAGTGGTTTGCAATGAGCACTGGTGGAAAGCATGATTCCTGGAAAGAGCGGCCTGGATCGACCAGCACGAAGATGGGCACAGCATATTGAAGACGCCCGTGTGTTGCCGGGGCCCATATGGGGGAGCAAAGAATAGTAACACTGTTGCCTACCATGCACGTCGTAAGAGGCGACTAAGGAGACTATGGTTCCGTCGCCCTGCTACTGAGTGAGTGCGTGGGGCGACACTGTGAGCTGTGAATTTCACGTGGAATGCTTTTGCATCTGTCCGCGGTTGTTTTTCGCGTGAACTGCATGTTCGGAACGATGACGGCCGGCTGTTGCTGGATTGACTGGTTTGCCTTTTCAGTTCACGAGTGTATTTTTCAGGAGACTCCTGGGCGTCGTCGCTGTAGCTATGGAGTTCGTGCTTTGTACGGCGCTTTCGGTGGGTCGCCCTGCAGAAAGAGACCGAGCCATATGGGATAAAACCCCGGTCAATGAAGTCTTTCTGGTGGCTGCCGTTTTCATCAACAATGAACTGTATTTTTCGTGGAGGACTTTTTGTGTTGGCATTCTGGCGGCGGCATTATACACAGTGTACCTGTTCGGGCTGTTGGTTTGCCGACACTCCTGTCTATTCCATTGTTCACATGGGGCAGTGAGGAGCATTTTGTGATATTCACTGGCACAGGAACGGAGCAATATGGTGATGACCCGTTGCCGTGAAGTTGGAACCGTGGCTAACTAACTAACTAACTAACATATTGAAGATGCCTTGGATGTGAACAGGAGAGTGTAGGTAGAGGAGCGAGCCGGCAAAGGGTGGTGAATATTTTACAAGGACCGTGATGAGAGCGACGTTCCGCACAGGACGTGAATGCCGAAACGGTAAATATCATACCATGTGTGGCCTCACGTGATTGTATATTTGTGTGTGTATGTATGTATGTGTATATATATATATTATTTGTGTATGTATGTGTGGGCATATGTGTACGCGCGCTTGTATGAATGTCCGATTTCTGCAGACAGCAGGAAGTTGGACAGCACGCTAAGATTCAAAGATATATTTTTTACCTAACTGCGAGCGATAGAACTTTTCTCCTCCCGTTATTTTTCTCCTCCCCCCCCCCCCTCCCTAATCTGTAACTGTGATCCGGCAACGTTAGGCCTAAGCCTGTCCTAATTTACATAACATGCGAGGAACACGAGAGAAAAGCGGGTGCTCCCGGTCGAGGAACACCTGTAGAAGACGTAAAATATTGGTTCACAGATTTCTTCCTAAGTCACGTGCTCTATGTTCACGTCTACACACCCAGATAAGAGCACAGAAATATCAATTGAGAAACTCTCGGAGATAGTTCATGCAAATAATTCACAGCTATTGTGTGGCTAACACCAGCTCACTTACACTATTTATTCATTCTTTTAAAATTATCTCATGTTGTTGTTGTTTGTCCATCAAGAATGATGATGACCATTCATTTCATCCAGCGGGGTTGAAAGTATGGAGCCGTGAGTTCTATGATGGCTGATAAGGCTTATTTTGGCTCGAAATGTTCTTTGACAATGTGGGCCTCTGGCTAACTACCAGCGATAAAACTTTTTTCTCCCCCCACCCCCTAATCTGTAACTGTGATCCGGCATCGTTAGGCCTAAGCCTGTCCTCATATCTCATATATTATCTATTATTCGCACTCGGCAATTTGGGTTGGGGTCTGTTAATAATAGTTAGTTGCATATCCTTTACAGCCGGTCGCTCTGGCTGTGGGGTTACAACACTTTCTCTCTGTAATCCCGTTTATCACGCAGAGTCTCGTAGCGGAGCGAGAGCTGAGGCGGTTCGACCCCCGCTCGTGACTTGCGGGATACTGAGCCGGCCGCTCAGAAAGCAATGGCAAACTACTGAGCGTAATCTTGCTAAGAAATCAACATACAGCTGAAAGATGCTGGTGTTGACAGCTAAGTCCTGTAAAGGATATGCTAAAAAAAAAAAAATAGCCTTTACAGGGCGTTGCAGTCAACACCAACATTTTTTGACTATGTGTGTATTTGAGTGTTTGAAAGTGTGTATGTGCCAACTATCTGGGAAGAAGTATATGTATCTGACTTGCTGTATGTCTAAATTATGATATATGGGCGTGAGAGAGGGGAAGAGAGAGAGATGGAGAAAGAGAGAGTATGTCTATCTGTAGGCAGGTATGTATTATGTCTGTTTGTAGGCAGGTATGTATGTCTATGTATTAGGCAGGTATCTCTGTCTATCTGTGTGTATGTGTGTCTGTGCGCGTGTCTGTGCGCGTGTCTGTGTGTGTGTGTGTGTCTGTTTGTGTCTGCCATGTATGTAGGTAGGTAGGTGTGTGTGTGTATGTATGTATGTATGTGTCTGTATGTACGTACGTACGTGTGTATGTATGTACGTATGTTCGAGCGCGCGCGCGTCTGTCTGTCTGTCTGTCGGGTGTGTGTGTGTGTGAGAGAGAGAGAGAGAGAGAGAGAGAGAGAGAGAGAACTTTTATTAGTCAGTTTGTGATTGTGAGTGAGTATACGTGTACATGAAGGAGTGTGTATTTGTGTGTTATTGAGTGGGTGTATAACTGTGACGGTTTATGTAAATTATGTAAGAATGTATGTAGGTAGGTATGTATGTATGTATGTATGTATGTATGTATGTGTTTATGCATGTGCGTGCGTATGTGTGTCTGGCTGCCTTTCTGTCTCATAACATGGTAATATGCATTGTTTATGTTCACATCTTTCATTTGATAATGTTTTTTTCTTCCCTATGCGAATATAACATGCAAATTAGTTAACTGGTGTAGGCATGATAGGTAATGGGAAAGGCGGAATGTAAGACGGGCCTGTGTGCCCAATTTGTGACCCTTTGAAAATAAAGTTCGTTCGTTCGTTCTCTCTCTCTCTCTCTCTCTCTCTCTCTGTTTCTGCCTGATTCTAGGTCTCTCTGTTTCTGCCTGATTCTACGTCTCTCTGTTTCTGTCTGATTCTACGTCTACATCTCTGTTTCTACCTGATTCTACGTCTACATCTCTGTTTCTGCCTGATTCTACGTCTCTCTGTTTCTGCCTGATTCTACGTCTACATCTCTGTTTCTGCCTGATTCTACGTCTCTCTGTTTCTGCCTGATTCTACGTCTCTCTGTTTCTGTCTGATTCTACGTCTACATCTCTGTTTCTACCTGATTCTACGTCTCTCTGTTTCTGCCTGATTCTACGTCTCTCTGTTTCTACCTGATTCTACGTCTCTCTGTTTCTGCCTGATTCTACGTCTACATCTCTGTTTCTACCTGATTCTACGTCTCTCTGTTTCTGTCTGATTCTACGTCTACATCTCTGTTTCTGCCTGATTCTACGTCTCTCTGTTTCTGCCTGATTCTACGTCTCTCTGTTTCTGTCTGATTCTATGTCTACATCTCTGTTTCTACCTGATTCTACGTCTCTCTGTTTCTGTCTGATTCTACGTCTACATCTCTGTTTCTACCTGATTCTACGTCTACATCTCTGTTTCTACCTGATTCTACGTCTCTCTGTTTCTGCCTGATTCTATGTCTACATCTCTGTTTCTGCCTGATTCTACGTCTACATCTCTGTTTCTGCCTGATTCTACGTCTACATCTGTTTCTACCTGATTCTACGTCTCTCTGTTTCTACCTGATTCTACGTCTCTCTTTTTCTGCCTGATTCTACGTCTCTCTGTTTCTGTCTCATTCTACGTCTACATCTCTGTTTCTGCCTGATTCTACGTCTGTCTGTTTCTGTCTGATTCTACGTCTCTCTGTTTCTGCCTGATTCTATGTCTCTCTGTTTCTGCCTGATTCTACGTCTACATCTCTGTTTCTACCTGATTCTACGTCTACATCTCTGTTTCTACCTGATTCTACGTCTCTCTGTTTCTGCCTGATTCTACGTCTACATCTCTGTTTCTACCTGATTCTACGTCTCTCTGTTTCTGTCTGATTCTACGTCTACATCTCTGTTTCTACCTGATTCTATGTCTCTCTGTTTCTGTCTGATTCTACGTCTACATCTCTGTTTCTACCTGATTCTACGTCTACATCTCTGTTTCTGCCTGATTCTACGTCTACATCTCTGTTTCTACCTGATTCTACGTCTCTCTGTTTCTGCCTGATTCTACGTCTACATCTCTGTTTCTGCCTGATTCTACGTCTTTCTGTTTCTGTATGATTCTACGTCTACATCTCTGTTTCTACCTGATTCTACGTCTCTCTGTTTCTGTCTGATTCTACATCTACGTCTCTCTGTTTCTGTCTGATTCTACGTCTACATCTCTGTTTCTGCCTGATTCTACGTCTCTCTGTTTCTGCCTGATTCTACGTCTCTCTGTTTCTGTCTGATTCTATGTCTACATCTCTGTT
Source organism: Cepaea hortensis (assembly GCA_963921405.1). Lineage (NCBI taxonomy): Eukaryota > Metazoa > Mollusca > Gastropoda > Stylommatophora > Helicidae > Cepaea > Cepaea hortensis. The sequence goes on along the minus strand of OY992877.1, from coordinate 167,995,285 downwards.
TCTACCTGATTCTACGTCTCTCTGTTTCTGTCTGATTCTACGTCTACATCTCTGTTTCTACCTGATTCTACGTCTACATCTCTGTTTCTACCTGATTCTACGTCTCTCTGTTTCTGCCTGATTCTATGTCTACATCTCTGTTTCTGCCTGATTCTACGTCTACATCTCTGTTTCTGCCTGATTCTACGTCTACATCTGTTTCTACCTGATTCTACGTCTCTCTGTTTCTACCTGATTCTACGTCTCTCTTTTTCTGCCTGATTCTACGTCTCTCTGTTTCTGTCTCATTCTACGTCTACATCTCTGTTTCTGCCTGATTCTACGTCTGTCTGTTTCTGTCTGATTCTACGTCTCTCTGTTTCTGCCTGATTCTATGTCTCTCTGTTTCTGCCTGATTCTACGTCTACATCTCTGTTTCTACCTGATTCTACGTCTACATCTCTGTTTCTACCTGATTCTACGTCTCTCTGTTTCTGCCTGATTCTACGTCTACATCTCTGTTTCTACCTGATTCTACGTCTCTCTGTTTCTGTCTGATTCTACGTCTACATCTCTGTTTCTACCTGATTCTATGTCTCTCTGTTTCTGTCTGATTCTACGTCTACATCTCTGTTTCTACCTGATTCTACGTCTACATCTCTGTTTCTGCCTGATTCTACGTCTACATCTCTGTTTCTACCTGATTCTACGTCTCTCTGTTTCTGCCTGATTCTACGTCTACATCTCTGTTTCTGCCTGATTCTACGTCTTTCTGTTTCTGTATGATTCTACGTCTACATCTCTGTTTCTACCTGATTCTACGTCTCTCTGTTTCTGTCTGATTCTACGTCTACATCTCTGTTTCTGCCTGATTCTACGTCTCTCTGTTTCTGTCTGATTCTACGTCTACATCTCTGTTTCTACCTGATTCTACGTCTCTCTGTTTCTGTCTGATTCTATGTCTACATCTCTGTTTCTGTCTGATTCTACGTCTACATCTCTGTTTCTGCCTGATTCTACGTCTCTCTGTTTTTGCCTGATTCTACGTCTTTCTGTTTCTGCCTGCGTCTACGTCTCTCTGTTTCTGCCTGATTCTACGTCTCTCTGTTTCTGTCTGATTCTACGTCTTTCTGTTTCTGTCTGATTCTACGTCTACATCTCTGTTTCTACCTGATTCTACGTCTCTCTGTTTCTGTCTGATTCTACGTCTACATCTCTGTTTCTGCCTGATTCTACGTCTCTCTATTTCTGCCTGATTCTACGTCTACATCTCTGTTTCTGCCTGATTCTACGTCTACATCTATGTTTCTGTCTGATTCTAGGTCTCTCTGTTTCTGCCTGATTCTACGTCTCTCTGTTTCTGCCTTATTCTACGTCTACATCTCTGTTTCTGCCTGATTCTACGTCTTTCTGTTTCTGTCTGATTCTACGTCTACATCTCTGTTTCTGCCTGATTCTAGGTCTCTCTGTTTCTGTCTGATTCTACGTCTACATCTCTGTTTCTACCTGATTCTACATCTCTCTGTTTCTGTCTGATTCTACGTCTACATCTCTGTTTCTGCCTGATTCTACGTCTCTCTGTTTCTGTCTGATTCTACGTCTTTCTGTTTCTGTCTGATTCTACGTCTACATCTCCGTTTCTACCTGATTCTACGTCTCTCTGTTTCTGTCTGATTCTACGTCTACATCTCTGTTTCTGCCTGATTCTACGTCTACATCTCTGTTTCTGTCTGATTCTATGTCTACATCTCTGTTTCTACCTGATTCTACGTCTACATCTCTGTTTCTGCCTGATTCTACGTCTTTCTGTTTCTGCCTGATTCTACATCTTTCTGTTTCTGCCTGCGTCTACGTCTCTCTGTTTCTGCCTGATTCTACGTCTTTCTGTTTCTGCCTGATTCTACGTCTACATCTCTGTTTCTGCCTGATTCTACGTCTTTCTGTTTCTGCCTGATTCTACGTCTTTCTGTTTCTGCCTGCGTCTACGTCTCTCTGTTTCTGCCTGATTCTACGTCTACATCTCTGTTTCGGTCTGATTCTACGTCTACATCTCTGTTTCTGCCTGATTCTACGTCTTTCTGTTTCTGCCTGATTCTACATCTTTCTGTTTCTGCCTGATTCTACGTCTCTCTGTTTCTGCCTGATTCTACATCTACGTCTCTCTGCTTCTGCCTGATTCTACGTCTCTCTGTTTCTGCCTGATTCTACGTCTCTCTGTTTCTGCCTGATTCTACATCTACGTCTCTCTGTTTCTGCCTGATTCTACGTCTCTTTGTTTCTGCCTGATTCTACGTCTCTCTGTTTCTGCCTGATTCTACGTCTCTCTGTTTCTGCCTGATTCTACGTCTATGTCTCTCTGTTTCTGCCTGATTCTACATCTATGTCTCTCTGTTTCTGCCTGATTCTACGTCTCTTTGTTTCTGCCTGATTCTACGTCTCTCTGTTTCTGCCTGATTCTACGTCTCTCTGTTTCTGCCTGATTCTACGTCTATGTCTCTCTGTTTCTGCCTGATTCTACATCTATGTCTCTCTGTTTCTGCCTGATTCTACGTCTATGTCTTTCTGCCTGATTCTACGTCTCTCTGTTTCTGCCTGATTCTACGTCTCTCTGTTTCTGTCTGATTCTACGTCTACGCCTCTCTATTTCTGTCTAATTATATGCATATTTTTTTTTTTGGGGGGGGGGGGGGGGCTGGGGGGCGGCGCCTGATTCTATGTCTTTGTTTTCTCTTACTGCCTGTCGCTCTTCATCTGTTTCTGTCCCTCCATCTATTACAGTTCCCCCGCTTTAACAATGTCTCGTAGTCCACAATTAACATGACGTTCATGGGAGAATTTTCGATCTCTTGAGCCTGATATATCGCCAGACCCGCGTTAAGTTTGTACAGTGTGCCCTTGATTATCTATCCCAAGAGTCTTGACCTTCCTCAAGAACTATAGCCAGGGATTCTTTCTTGATTGTAGACACAAAAGCGATGGCTGGCTCATCGGGCGTCATACTCACAAGATGTTCCAAGCATCTTTATATGTTCTTTATAACTTCAGTGCAGGGCGTCTGCCCTAATATACACGCATTTCTAATGTTATCATGTTTAATTGTGTAGCTTCTAGTGAAACTAGCGGATTGTATCAACATTGCATGTCAGGTGTGATGAGTTTCTTCCATGCGCTTAGGGCGGAGTCAATGTTTGGCATTTATAGCAGATAACTGGTAGAAATATGCTATATACCATGTGTCAGTTAACTTCTGTACTGAAGACCGTAATGGTGGCAGGTCCCTACGTGCATATCAGCACATGTGGATGGGCAATCCACGACAGCAGACCATATACTCTAAGACTTCCCCGAATACAACACATCTAGGCAAACCTTCTGGCCTTCTTTTAATCGGGTTACCCTGTACAAACCTTCTGGCCCAGAGAAACAACAGTGAGCTAAACTGTACAAAGTATGAATAAAAGTACTGGAACTGCGGTAAAACTGTGGAAATGTAAACAACATAAAATAACACAAAGTAAAGCAGCTGTACATACGTTGCGGCGACTAGCCGAGACCAGTCGCCGCAACGTCCTGAATTTTTCGCAATTCTGTTCTGTAAAGCTGCATTTTTTTTTGTTACATCCCTTACAGGACGTTGCAGTCAACATCAGCATTTTTCAGCTGCTGTTGATGTACTAGGCAAGATTACGCTCAGTACTTTGCCATTCCTCTCTGAGCGACCGACTCACATACCCAGTAAGTTACCAACGCTGCGAGAACCGCTACCGATTCTCGCGCAGGTTACGATACTCACGAAGCTGCACTACTTTGTGTTATTTTATACTGCTGAACTGTACAGACCATTAAGTGCACTAAAACAACACACACAAAAACACACACAAACACAAACAGCGAAGTACATACAAGAGACAGCTCTGCAGATAAAAGCAATCTATTTCAAACGAACAAAAAAAAGATAGTGCATTCGCCATTTCACATCTGGTTTCTACTTTTCAGGAAGCAATGGCAAACCATTGAACGTAAACTTGCCAATAAATGCTGGAGTTGACTGCGATGTCCTGTAAAGAGTATGCAACAACTTTTTAAATCTACTTTTCAGTCACGCCGTCCATGTGTTAAAATGCTAATAAGATAGATTCCTGAACTCTGCGGCTTGTTTTGCCTCCATGCTATGTATATGCATGTATCTGATCAGTTCAACAAATCACCATCATCTTCATGCACAGCGCTGAGCACCACATGCGATCATGTTCCTCTTCAACCATCTTACCTGTGTGTACTTAATCAGTTCGACGGCTGAGTGTTTTCCAAGCCAACGTCTCCAAACACTCTCCTTCTTCCGGTTGTCACAACCTTCATCACACCCTCTCGGCTCACTACGTGACTACCACACAATGTCGATTTTTTTTTTTTTGCACATCTTTTACAGGACATCGCTGTCAACACCAGTATTTTACTGCCGTTGTGATCTCTTGCCAAGTTTACATTCAGTAGTCTGACATTTCTTTCTGAACGACCGGCACCCATACCAATTAGTTAAAACCCTGCGCAACGCGGTCTGCTGCCAAATCGTGCGCAGATGTGTTTCGAAAGTGGGTAAACGGGATTACTAACCGCGTCCGTAAATCATTCGCCACGGAGACGGCCAATGACGATTAGCTTATCCTTATATAGGTAACCATCTGTCATCATACTCTCTGGCCTCAGTACGTGACCACCACGCAATGGCGATCACTGTGTCCTGATGTGGGTGAACTGGCCTTTTACAGTACTTAAATATAGGTCCCCTATTCATACATGTAGATGGGATTCTTGGCAATCTACGAAGAAACATCTCTGTGGGCTACAGTTTCCTTCTACGTTCGTTATTCAGCGTCCACAGTTCACAGATATAAAGTGTGGAAAACAGCACGACTAAATACAATTGTAGGCAGGTTTAACCAACTCCCGTGGCCAGGGTGTTACGGACGCGATTCGTAATCCCGTAAACCCGGGCTCGAAACACAGCGGTGCTGGGTTTGTTTTGTTTTTTTTTTCGAAAAAGGTGTAGGCGCCGGTCGTTCAGAAAGCAGTGGCAAATTACTGAACGTAAAAACTGCCCAACAACTGAATTACGAACAGCCAAAATGCTGGGATTGACCGCTATGTCTTGTGAAGGACATGCAACTAAATACTGTTTAATAACAATGAAAGTAAAGTACCCTCTTTACAAGCCTTGGGGCTGGTCCCATATTTTTATAGACGCATTTTGCCATTAGTACTCGAGAAGTGATGTTGCCAGCATCGGGCAGGCCGCCATTAGTTTCCAGGGTATTTTCTGGTGCCCATTTTCTGCTAGGTCAGGGGTGGCCAATACGAGGCCCGCGGGCCGCATGCGGCCCGCCGGGAATCATGTTGCGGCCCGCAGAGTGGGAAGCGGCGATGTGGTCGAAGCTGTAGCACGCTTGCTTGTTTACTTTAATTAACAAAAGAAAAATTAGGTGGCCCGGCAGGAAATATTATTTCTGAAATTTGGCCCGCCTGCTGAAAAGGTTGGCCACCCCTGTGCTAGGTAAAAGGACACACAACAAGAGAAATAAAAAGCCGCGATCAAGGACTAATACTTATTTTTCTCATGTAAGTTGTTAAAGAAACAATAAAAAGAAATATATATACAAGCTAAAGAAAATATAATAGGAAAACTTCGTTCCTTTCCATCTGCAGGAATACGTTTTCACTATCTCAAGGGATAAGCTCGGTAATTAATCAAGGCTGATACATCTAGTCATATGCCGGTAACGAAAGACTAGGGATCAAAAACAGAAACGGTTTAATATAAAACAATCGCATCTGACACTGAATCAGAACTGAAGAAGTGTGTACCAGTCCAGTATCCACTATCCTCACTTTCCTCCCTTCCCGGCCTTTCCTAAAACAATATGCGATATTCCTAAAGGCGTAGTTTTCTTTGTGCGGTAAAACAGAATGTATTTGGCGGTCTGCTCGAGGGAACACCGCAGGTGTGAACGGGACTGGGTTGAAGCACAGAGGAAAACCGGAGGTTGGGAGAGAATAGGCGGATATTAAAGAGGTAGGGGAAACGCGTAAGGTAGACGGATAAAACTTACTCCCTGCCCTTCACATCTAGGTTCCTTTAATTCAAGCAGGTTCTAGAAATTACAGTAGATGGCTACCATATGCTAAAAGAATAACAATGCCAAATGCCGCCGCACGTAAACCAGGGAGAGATTTGGGAAAACCTAACCGGCGACACGACGCGGGTTCTTACAGTGGAATGGAGTGGAACTGATAGCTTTGATGTCGAGGTGTAACCCAAACAGGCAACAAGATCCAGGTTTCTGCACCGATTGTCCATTCCCGTGTTTCCCTTTGTGTTCGGGACTACGTGCATTAACACCAGGGCTGGGGATTCGCTGCATACAATCTAAAACAATGAGAACATATATCAATTCACTGCTTGTTGACAAGGGTTAGCCTAACTTAAAGCGCAACCATTTTCTCATGGTTTCGTTTTATCAAAGCAATTTATCATGTTTACTTGTCGATACAGCTCTATGAAGTTGTTTTTTTTTTTTTTTTTTGGTCTCATGCTTTATTTCTGACAAAACAAAATCACGCGTTTACGTTGACACTGCTATCTTGTTTAAGTCAAGCCAATCTCGCTTTAATTTCTGTCAAAACAACTAATATTTACCTGTCAACACTGCTGCCACCATAGGTCTACCATCACGATTTCTTTCTGTCAAAATAACTTCTCATGTCTATTTACCGACATTATTACCGAAGAGTTAAGCCAAACCAATTTGTAATGTCTGATTATGACAGGCCCTCTCCGTGGCGAAGGTCTTACAGACGCGATTCGTAAGCCCGCTTACCCGCGTTCGAAACACAGCTGCGACCGATTTGACAGCAGACCGCGTGTGCGCTGGGTTTTAACGAATTGGTATGAGAGCCTGTCGTTCAGAAAGCAATGGCAAACTGCTGAACATAAACTTGTCAAGACATCAACAACAGCAGTAAAACGCTGGTGTTGACAGCGATGTCCTGTAAAAAGGATAAGCGAAATTTAAAAAAAAATTATGGCAGTGAGGCCGAAATAAAAACACTGGCTCTTAAACTTCCGGTGCGATGACGACGAAGTAGTGGGGTCGTTCCCAATACCGGTCAGTCGGACTCACACGTGGACTTCTCGGTTAGAAAACAATGGCCGGCTACTGAGCATAAAACTGCCCAGTAAATCAACCTGGGCTTGGGGTTGATCATAACGTCCTGTAAATGACATGAGCTATTCTTGTTTGCTGATGAGATAATGGAACCGGCAGTAGCGCAGTGGCTAGCCCGCCTGTCTTGGACTCCGTGATAGTGTGGTCGAATCCGCATCGAGAAGGCCAGGTCGACTCAACTTAAAATGGATGTCAGGAAATGTGGGAGGTAGACGTGACGGGTGTGATGTTTACCACATCGTCCATCCAGTGTCGAATGATCTATACACATACACAGCTAACACCATATGCCCAATACTGACTGACATAGCCGGTCAAGTTTATGGCCACTCCAGTTTATGGCGAATCCAGTTTATGTCCGCTCAAGTTTATGGCCACTCCAGTTTGTCTACTCCAGTTTATGGCCACTCCAGTTTATGGCCACTCCAGTTTATGTCCACTCAAGTTTATGTCCACTCCAGTTTATGGCCACTCCAGTTTATGTCCACTCCAGTTTATGTCCAACAATTTCTCCGGCCTATTTGAAACGGTTACTCCAGTTTTGAGCCAACGAAATTTCTCGTGCCTACTTGACACAGCTACCTCCATTTTACAGTAGAACAAGTTAGACGTGGGTCTGGTTTCAATTCGCAGAGTGACTGGATGCTTTTTGTTTGCGAACAGCCTTATACAACGGAAACTGCATATTTTTGAATATTTGTTGGAACTAGCGGGGAATGAAAGCCAGCGAATACCTGACCTGAGCGCCCCGCTTAATTACCGCGTAACCTAGAATATGTGAAGGTCAAACACTTCGAATCTGTTAAGAGTCTACCTGTTTAAACTCGACTCGAGGCTTATCACGGCTAGGCAAGAACGACGAAAAGATGTCACTGTTTGTATGTACACCAAGTCTGCATTCCTTATAAGTGCGATGTTTTTCTTTTTCACATGGATCCAGGGACCAACAAATGAATCCATCCTCCGAGAAGCAAAATAAAGCTGTAATCAATCTGAGAAACTTGAGAGCATATTACAAAGAGCGACAAACTTGAAAAATGACAACAGGCAAATTCGATGGAAAATTGGCAAAAAAGAAGGCACGGGATATATTGCGGTATGCCGTAACAAAATGGTATAAGAGGAAAAAGAATCAAGACTCAATGGCATCTAGGGGATGTGTTAAAGAGGATTACGAACCTGTGGCACAACACCAGCAAACAGATTAAAGAAAAATGTGTGGCAACATAGGATGTGAGTCATAGACAATTTCGCAATAACTAAAGAATAACATTTTGGCTTATGGACTTGATTGCTACATATACGTTCATGGAGAATGGAGGACAAAGAAGAAGAAACATACTGACAAGATTTGATCATCGAAACACGCTGGCTCACAATCAGCGCCATGTCACAGAAACTGAAATACTCTGACCATATTAAATGTCACAGTGGCTAGGGAAAAACACACTGATGAAGGCTTGGCTCCTGGAAGTAGAGGCGAAGGGTTGACCAGCAAGACGACGGAGCCGGGATACTGCAGACACATTGGACATGAGCAGGGATACTGCAGACACATTGGACATGAGCCGGGATACTGCAGACACATTGGACATGAGCCGGGATACTGCAGACACATTGGACATGAGCCGGGATACTGCAGACACATTGGACATGAGCCGGGATACTGCAGACACATTGGACATGAGCCGGGATACTGCAGACACATTGGACATGAGCCGGGATACTGCAGACACATTGGACATGAGCCAGGATACTGCAGACACATTGGACATGGGCCGGGATACTGCAGACACATTGGACATGAGCCGGGATACTGCAGACACATTGGACATGAGCCGGGATACTGCAGACACATTGGACATGGGCCGGGATACTGCAGACACATTGGACATGAGCCGGGATACTGCAGACACATTGGACATGAGCCAGGATACTGCAGACACATTGGACATGGGTCGGGATACTGCAGACACATTGGACATGAGCCACGATACTGCAGACATATTGGACATGAGCCGGGATACTGCAGACACATTGGACATGTGCCGGGATACTGCAGACACATTGGACATGGGTCGGGATACTGCAGACACATTGGACATGAGCCACGATACTGCAGACACATTGGACATGAGCCAGGATACTGCAGACACATTGGACATGAGTCGGGATACTGCAGACACATTGGACATGAGAGTGCACGGGGCTGGACAGGGATCGAGACATTTCTCCACAAGCCATCGATGAGAGTGATGTTCTGCAGAGGACAATACAAACACGACGAAGAGGAGATGTGGGGTGGAGAGCCACGGTCCCTCCAGATAGTCGATAATCATAAAGATATTGACAATGATAATGATACATGTCATAATCATCGAACCCTGCCTATTATCAATGTAGTTCTTGTCAGTCTGATACTTACTTACTATTTGCTTTCTTACGTTTGTCACGAAGCAGTTTCCTAATTTTAGAAGCTGGCGTGATAGAGCGATCTCATGTTGTAGGCCTGACAGCCAGCTAGGAAAATAGGTGGTCAATCGTTCCCTCACTTTGACAAGTGACGAGCCCGTGCATCGAACCCGCGACCGACTGTGCTCATGACAATACCAACGTCTTCGCTATCAACTTTGCTTCGTCCGAGCTTTTTTACGTTGGTTAATTTAATTTAATGTTAGTAACAAAACACTTGCTGCTGGTATGTTTTTGTTTACATTGCAAACGTATTTTAAATCATAATGAAATAAAGTGTCCTGTTTAATCAACATAGTGTCATGTTTCCTGGATATTTTTCGAAGGGCATCACATTTTCTCCATTGTTATCAGTAGGTGTAATTACTTCTGTCACCCCAGGGACCACAGCAAAAGTAAGCCTTTCAAGACTGGAAGAAAACATTTCCCCGCTCTCATCTTTCTCAGACTACAGCAAATGTCACTGTCCGTCAAAAGTTATTCTGCACAGGTCTCCTTACGCTGAAATATTCTTAATAACACCAGTTGTCTTTATTACATGTTGTCCGCACTTCATGCTTTCGTGAGGCATCAGTGCTAGGAGATTTCTCTTTCAAGTTCTTCGCTTCTCTGATAACATGCTCACCCGGAATTACCTGCATCACGCAATCATCCCAGATGTCTATGGAATCATCATTAATGTGAAGACGTGACCACTGACCATTCAGCCTGGTCTGATTATCGAAAATGTCCATTTCAAATGCGTCATACATGGTTTTTTTTTGTGCGGTGAGACGGGCAGTATAATTCCATAAATATTACTGGTCTGTGTTTTCTGTACAATTCCTTGTGGAATAATACAATTTGTGTCTTACATACAAAACATATCTTCCCCCCTATCGTCGGGTGAAATAACAGACAAGCTTTATTATTTCGTGAATCATGGATAATACATGTGAGTTTTATGTAGACAACAGACAGACAGACGAAAAGACAGACGGAGACGTAGTCAGAGAAACAGACAGGCGAAGAGAGATAGACGGATGGGCACATGGACAAACAGCCTGAGAGGCAAATGGGCGAGGTGGAGGGTGGGCTGAAGGACGGGCGGACGGACAGAGTTAGAGACGGACAGCCAGGCAGAGATAGACATACTGATAGAGAAGCACAGAAGGAATGAAAGAGAATGAAAGAGAGAGAAAGAGAGAGGGGGGAGATAAGAGGGGGAGAGAGGGGGAAGGAAAGAGAGAGAGAGAGAGAGAGAGAGAGAGAGAGAGAGAGAGAGAGAGAGAGAGAGAGAGAGACTGGTGAGTGTGACAATGTTCTATAAACACACAAGTAGAAGGTGGATGGATGTAAGCACATTTTTGACAATGCAGAAATGTTATGTTTGCGCTGACTTGAGTCGCTAGATGCCTGTTTACGGGTGTGAGTACTCTACGACTGCAAACAGCGTTGACAACACTACCTACCCCCACAATAAGACACGAATACACCAGAGGCTGTCGGCGCTGTGGCCAAGAGGCGGTGACCGCGTTTCACAATTCACCGACATACCGAGTTGAGGTTTCGAAATCAGCTGCGGGACATTTGGTAGCAAACCGCATTGCGCTGATTTCGATGGTGTGAGCATCGGTCGGTAAGAAAGCAATGTCAAACTACTGAACATAATATTGTCTAATAAATAAGTCATTAAGTGTTGGGATTGATTTCAACGTCATGTAAGGGGCATGCAACTAAACTCCAGAGGGTAATGTTATATTTTGCTACGTCTCTTCAAACAACAGACGTACGAAAGTTCTATTATAGATGTATACAGCGGTGAACTTGGTAAACATAATGGTTGCCAGGACGACAAGATCATTAACATTGTTAAAAAGTTAGCTGCATATCCTTTACAGTCAACCCCAGCATTGTTTGGCTGTTTGTAATTTCTTGGCAAGTTTACCTTCAGTAGTATGCCATTGTTTTCTGAACGACCGACATTCATACCATTGTATGAAAACCAACACAAGGCGGTCTGCTGCCAAATCGTCTTCATCTGTATTTCGAAAGCGGTATGTGGGATTACAAATCATGTCTGAAATCCCTTCGCCACAGAGCAGGCAACACTGTTAACACTTCATTAGAAGCCCACTGGGCCTACTGTCTATCGGGCGGGCCGACACCCTGGTCAGACCACCACTGTGTGTATAGGGAAATTCTGGTTATTCAGTCACAATGATACACAGAATATACACACGGGAAGCTCTTATCCCCCTCCTCGGGATTACCACCTATGCGAGGAAACATACTGCAGGTGCGCCACCTCTTGTTTCCGTGTTTAATCCTATACACGACAGACAGACAGTTGGCTCTAACATGGTCGAAAGGATAAAAACGCTGGCTTACTTAGAGTACGCTGATGGCGAGGTAGGCGGTTCAACAGTTACACCGGTAGTAAGTTTGACTTATACGTTGATTTCTCATTCAACTACTGAACATATAATATTGCCTAGAAAATCAACCTGGGGTTGACGGCAATGTCTTGCAAAGCACACGCAACAATGTTTAATCATGTGACTCTAAACAAGAAGTCCTACAGTATCATTGTTCACTGCTGCAACCGGTTTAGTCAAGAAACTAACACTGATAGTCATCTGACACTAGTTTTTTAGACAGGCTTCTCTTGATCTGTTTCTGCTGGGAAGGTGCCAATAGTAAACATGGTTAAGAGTGCACCACGCTTTCTCTGATACAACTGGTTCTTTTCTGTGCATGGTAGGCTTTTTCTTCTACCTCCTCCTCCTTTTCTTCTCCTTTCTCCCCCTCCTCCTCCATCGTTGTCCTATTTGTTTATTATTATTACTCACATGCCTTGCTGATCTGTGTAGGCGATCAAGACTATCTACAATCCGTGCTATCTAGTGATAAGGAGGTCTACGATTGAAACCACTGAAGGACAAAATCTACTGGAAAGGAATAAAAAGGGTGTCCAAGAAACAGCTGTATCACACTCACACAGGCATGCAAGAACACCAGGGTTCACACATACACACACACACAGCATGCAAGAATACCAGGGTTCACACACACACAGGCATGCAAGAATACCAGGGTTCACACACACACAGGCATGCAAGAACATCAGGGTTCTCTCTCTCTCTCTCTCTCTCTCTCTCACAGAGAGAGAGAGAGGGGGGGGGGGGGGGGTGAGACGTTGAAACCAGAGGTCAGTGAAGTGCTATGATCAGAGGACATTAACACCAATCTGATGCTGATGATGATGACCACTTAAATTTTATGTCTAAATCACACACAAAAAGTGCAGCACATTATCTACGACATGAAACAATAGTTTGAACTACAATAACGACATGAAACAATAGTTTGAACTACAATAACAACAGGGTTAGAAAAGTAATTCAGTATAAATGCAAACCTTTGCCTGTAACAAAAATACTTCAAAGCACAGTTATTATCTAGCACGAAAAAGAAAAAAATAGAAAACAGAAGAAGGAAGGAGGAAAGATAATTAAAACAAAGAAATAACCCAAAATTTATGGGCTTTTCTGTTGTTTTTTTTTTGCGTATGCTCACTTTGAACTCAAGTGTAGTCCACATTCTACTATTTCTAGTGTACTGGACTGATTTTTGCATGTGGATTAGCTTTCCCTATTACCAGTGTCCCCCTCCTAATCTATGTAATATCGAAGCAAATAGATGTGACGCTACATTAATTTGTAATAAGAAGCAGTAAGCTAGTGATATATTAGGATGTTATATATTCTATGACGGTCTCTCTGGCCGAGGGGTTACACCACTTTCTCCGTAATCCCGTTTATCACGCAGTCTCGTAGCGGGCGAGAGCTGGAAGCGGTTCTACCCCCGCTGGTGACTTGCGGGATAACTGAGCCAGCCGCTCAGAAAGCAATGGCAAACTACTGAGCGTAATCTTGCCAAGAAATCAACAGACAGCTGAAAGATGTTGCTGCTGACAGCGATGTCCTGTAAAGGATATGCGAATTTTAAAAACAAAAAATATATTCTATTTTGCTCATGTATTTGTTTCTCTTTTTCCTATTGTCTAAAACATGTATCCCACCTCATTATGCTATGATCTATAATATGTGTCCCTTCTCATTACTCTATGGCTATGTGTCCCACATTACTGTGTCACTGTCTCTAATCAGCCGAATACAAATACTAAGAAACAATGAGAAGTGACTGAGTCATAAACAGCCAGAATTTGCTGAGTCACAAGCTCAGTTTCCAAGTGAAACCGTTACAATCTCAAATTCAAATATGGCAAGGGGTGAAAAGGTACAAACTGACTCACCAATGGGGAAATGTCCCGTGTTTGGAAATGTCAAAGTGCAGATGGCCCGCTCCTGTGAACTATTTGCAGAGATGTTCACACTGACAACTTTAAATTTGGTTTGCCACACAAACTCCACAGTGTTCTTCCATTCTGATTCAATCAGGTGTTCTGTCAAGGTGGGATTGATAAAAAATTGGAACTGAAATCAAAGCTTAGTAAAATCAGAGATAAAATCCTCAAATAACAGATAACATCTGTATAAACTCAGTACATCGATGGAAGTGATGCACTTGTTCATCATGTGTAGCAGGATGGAAACAGTACACAAGGCTTGCTGTACTGATCTGATGTGTTTCAAGTGCTACTTACAGACTGTTCTCATTTACCGAATGGTCTACCTTTCCTACACTAAGGTCTTTGGTGCATTTCAAGAGAACTATTTGTAGGCAACAGTCTTGTATGCATTATTAACACAAGTTATTTTATATCCAAAAGACTGAGTAGCCATATTTTGCCCAGGCCTATTCTACAGCTTGAAACGCTATTTTATGAATATTCTGAAGCTTGTTGAGAAATGATATGCTCTCAAGGCTTCAGATTGCTTCTATGAGTTGTCTCTCTTTGCACTACAGTTTTTCTTTCATCTGTTTCTTCATCTTAAATGTGGGTTTCCTTCACCTTAAATATGTTTACTTCACCATCCCTGATGCTTCTATATTGAAGCAAATTTCACGTGACAACTCTATTATAACTCATCATCATCATGTGCCCTGCCAGCTGGCATAGGTGTTCATGTCTCTCCACAAATCTCAGTCTTTGATGTTCTGGATCAACTCTGTTGATGATAGTCCTACATGCAAAGGTCTCAGTCTATTTAGCATCATTTCTCTTGGTGTGCCTCTGCCTCTTTTCCCAATATCTTTCCCGTTATCACTATGTTTTCCAATGCCTCTTTTCTCATCACAAGACCAATGAATGCTGCTTGTCTCTTTCTTATAAATGTATATAATGTTCTTGTTTCATTAGCCTCTTTCTTGCAATCATCAATTACTCTAGCAGTCCAAGGAATTCACATTTGTCTCAGGAATCACAACTCTGTTGCTTCTAAGCTCTTTATTTATTTGTTCATTTACGTTCCAAGATTCACTGCCATACAGCAAAACAGGTTATATATAGCATTTCAGCACTCTCTTTCTTAATTCAATGATAGTGACTTATTGCATAAGATAATTTTTATTTTCTGAAATGCAGGTTTTGCTTGCCCTATTCTGTTCTTACTCTCTGATATGCATCTTTCATCTGATGTTATAACTGTCCCTAGGTATTTAAATGTATCCATTTGGTTAAGCATTTTCTCTTATATTATTTAACATTTGATGTCACCCATTTCTTTGATATAACCACAGCTTGTTTTTTTTTAATATTCAAGGAGAGTCTTCCTGCACTCTTTGTTACGACAATGTCAAACAATTGTTGCAGATCTTTTGCCTTTTCTGCCATCAATACTGTGTCATCTGCACAGTGCAGATTGTTTATATTATAAACTCTGATTAGTATTCCAGGCTCCTCTTTGATATCTCTCATTATTACTTCGTTATAGAAAGAGAAGAGATCTGGTGACAGAATGCATCCCTGTTGAACTCCTGGCTTTACTTGTTCATAATTGCCCTCTTAAGTTTCCATTTTAATTGCTGCTACTTGTTTCCAATAAATATTCTTTATCATTCTGAGATCTTTCCCATCAATGCCGACATCTTCCAATATTTTGATCAATTCATTATGTAATATAAATACATGTGTACATTTCTAATGGAGCAAAAAGCCTTTTCCTTATCAGTATGACTAAAAACAATCAATGGCAGATATGATTCTGGCAAAGCAAAGGTTACTAGTGTAGCACTGACTACATCACCCTCTCATGTGCTATTGGATCACCAAAGTATTTAGGCTCAAAATTATGATACCAATACATCTTTACGAGGGTAAGTTAATAAGTAAGTCACAAATGGTTGTAGAAAAATAACTAAATATGATAACAACTTAAAACCAGTTTACTTTTATACATGCATTATCCCTTTATTTCTCAACATAATTTTCACCAACATTGATGCACTTATCCCCTCTTTTTATCAGTCCTCCCAAATCGGCTGCATAGAACTGTGTGCTGTGTTCTCATTTTTTACTTGCCAACCCACAGAACTGTGTCACTTACTTATTGACTCACCCTCGTAACTTTTTCTACCCAGCTATGCACCGCTTTACGGGACAAACATTCATCAGCATAAACACTGAAAACCCACCTTGGTGGGAGACATTTCGCGAATGACGCCGAAGATGAATGTGAAGTGAAACATGGTTTAGGAAATAGAGCACGCAGTTCTATGCAGCCGATTTGTTAGGACTGATAAAACGATGGAATAAGTGCATCAATGTTGGTGGAAATTATGTTATGAAATAAAGGGACATGCATGTATAAAAATAAACTGGTTTCAAGTTATCATATTTAGTTATTTTTCTACAGCCATTTGTGACTTACTTATTAACTTATCCTCGTAGTAGAAAATAAACATGGGTCATAATCATTACTATATACCTAGCAGGGAGATTGTTTCTACACAATCACGTTTTCCATACACTCAATAAGTTTAAATGCCAAATAGCCTCCTCGCCACTCTGTCTTTACCATCCAGAATTCTCTCCCTCTGCCGTCCACTGTCTCTTTATTTTTGTCATATGCCTGGTTTGGGGCAGACACTGGCAATCACGTCTCTCCACTCTCCTCTGTCATTTGATAATTTAACAAAATTGGTGTTTCTTACATTATAATTTATTGCCTAGACCTTTATAACATTCCACATACATCTGTCTCCATCCTCTTCTGCCTCTCTTGCCTAGTATTTTCCCTATTTAGGGCTAATTTCTCAAGTAGTCTTGAGCAGAGACCTAATCATTTTCTTGTCTTCTGTCTTTCATCCCCCACTGAAGCAAAGACCCTCAACTAACTCATGCCAAACCTTTGCTATCTCTTGCAGCTCCCCCATACATTATCCATCTGTCTCTCATTCTCTTCTTCGTGTGTTTTGGGTCTTTCTTTATTTGGTTTGTCCTGTGGGTTCCAGAAACAGGACTTTCTAGTTATACTATTATCAGGTTTTCTCAGTGTCTGTCCTGTCCAGTACCAGTATATTTTCCTCATCTCTTTGATTTGCTGGAATTTGTTAAGTTCTCTCGCTCGGCTCTGTACTAACGATACTATCATAATATTGTACTCCTGTTCTGAACAGGACCCATTTAATGACATTTTTGTGATTTAATAGTAATTGTTTGTCATTTTAGTTTTCTGTATCATGTCACATAAAATCATTTGTCTTGTCATTAATGATGTGATGAGTAATCGAATGCAATTCGTAACCTCGTATACACTGCGTTTAAAACACAGCTGCGGGTGATATGTACGCGCTGGTTTCATAACAATGATATGAGTGCCGGTTGTTCAGAACACAATGGCAAACTACTGAAAGTAGACATGCCAAGAAATCACAAACAGCCAAACTATGCATGAGCTGACTGACATCCTGTATAGGATATGCAACTAA
Organism: Cepaea hortensis; assembly: GCA_963921405.1. Classification (NCBI taxonomy): domain Eukaryota; kingdom Metazoa; phylum Mollusca; class Gastropoda; order Stylommatophora; family Helicidae; genus Cepaea; species Cepaea hortensis. Next base: position 167,977,736 of record OY992877.1, on the reverse strand, counting down.
CTAGTCCAGTTGGCAGTATTAATCTGTCTTTCGGAAATTAGTCCTTTGCTGTCACTGTCAGTTACATCATCTATTAATATTTGCAATCCGTTTATCACTTCTTTATATCAGCACGATGTTCTCAACAGAACATAGGTAGTTTATACTTAGCTCATGAACATTCACTCATTATATCTCATATTCTTGGTGCGAATAATGTGTCATCTAGTGTGAAGTTGAAATTTTATATGACAATCTGTTTCATTTTAATCCTATGTTTCTGTCAATACTTACAGATGTTGCCTGTTGTCAATGCATATCTTAAAAACTCTTAAATCTTTGCCATCTACATCTATATCTTTAGTTTCCAGCAGTTAATGTTTGTGCAATGTACTTTTAGGTGCCAAGAAGAACAGCAGTTAAAGTGAATGCTTATAAAGTCAAGATTCAATCATCAAATGTGGTAGGATTCGTTTGTCCAAAATTATTGTTAAAAATATCCTCTTCAGGCACTTCAGGCACCTTTCTATCTTCCATGCTGACCCCAGCACTCGCTCAGTTTTCTCACACGCCAAATGTTGGCATGCTGGCACAATAAATCTCTTGGACATACTAGTCAAGAGCAGATGACATCATCCTTATGAGTCCAATTCAGGCACTATGGCTGGTCTTAGACCAAAGTGCAATATTTATGCAGGAGTACACCTAGCCAGCAGATATAGACATATTTTTTAATGTTAACGATGGTGCCCATAAACTCATAAACCAGTGTCAACACATTCCAACAGTGCAGATTATTGTGGCATGTCCAATATCAAGGTCATTAAATCTTGCACATCTCATGAAAGAGCTACAAAACTGGAAAACTATCTAATTTTTCAGTTGAGACCTCTTTCACTGACATATGGTGAAAGGGTGCATGGGCCAAAAAAGATTGAGAATCACTGGTCTAAAGATTCCACTTTATGCAACTTCAAGTCAGTAAAGGACCGCTTTCCATGCCATCATACGTACTGGTTGGCTATGGTGCTAGCCTCATATTGTAGACCAGTAGTTCCCAAGCTTTTCAAGCAGTGGGCCATATCTACTATTTTCGGTAGTTAAGTGGGCCACAACATTATAAAATTATAAAAGTCGCGCAATATCATTCTTACCTTTCGTCAACAAAATTTAAAACTTTAATCGCAGTCAGTGTCAGTATTACATTGCGGTCATTTTGTGGTTTAAAATCTAAAGTTCATTTAACAATAAATTTTAATCAGTTTCGAAAATTGCTATTAATGTAATTAATTTACAATTGTAACTGTTCTTCATAACCAGTTACTTAAGTTCAGATGCCAGTTTATCAATGTCTGGGCACAAATCTGTCGTGCTCAAAGTCATAAGCACAGTTAGGTTACTGTCGGTGAGTCTGGGACGTTGCTTGTTTTTTATAACGGTCATTGCGGAAAATGACTGCTCGTAAGTCGAACCAAAACGACAAATCTATCTCTGGGCGAATGAACGCAAGTGTTCAAATTGCTCGACAGGCAATAGTCTCCATAATGAAATCATATGATCAGCTGAAGGTGAAGCAGGCAGTTCCCGAAACTTACATCTCAGTGCAGAATTGCATTTCAAATCAATTACTTTGTGCTGAAGGTTTTGCTGTAATTGACAGAGCTTGGCATCAGGAAATACGAACGGATTTATGAAGAGGGCAATTCCTCCTCTATTGTGAACTCTTAAAATCTTCGACTGAAAGATGTCCAGAAGACTTTCAATTTTTACTTTGTACTGTAATGAGTCAAATTTATTTTCCACCACAAGCATTGAGTTTCCAGAGTTGGAAACGCCTCTAAAGTCCCTTCAGTCAGCTGTTCGATAAACAGTCAAAGTCTCATTTTAAATGAAGAAATGTCATCGCACAAATTTGTGAATAGTTTGTGTTTTCCCTGGATCCTCGCATTTAAAGAGTTTAAATGAGACGTGATGTCCACCAATAATGCCAGGTCATTAGGCCAGTCATCGTTCAGCAGACATTCCCACTCTATAGGCAATTCATTATTTCTTCTGCATCGGTGAACGGCTTCTTTTTGTGAGCCAACAGAAGAGCGAATTCCTACGACACAACAACAAGACTCTTCTTGCTCTGTACGTTAGCCTAGGTGAAAAATGACTGCTGCCTGGTCAGAGAACTTTCTTTTTTAGTTATGAAATCATTTCATAACTCCGAATTGATGAATTGATTGGATATTGAGCATTTATGTCTGAATGTGTGGTCATGAAATGTCGCTCCAGATTAACTTTTTTTTGGGTAACAGAAACACAAAATCTGCAGATTAAGCAAACTGGTTTACCACTATGGCTAGGCATAAACATAAATTTCTCCACCCTATCTTCGTTGAATTCATGACAACCAAAATCTTCACATTTTCGCTTTTTACCATTGTTTGATTTTAGATTTTCCACACTCATGGGTATAGGCTTTAACAGTAAATTATTATTTGAAAAAAATCTAATTTCAACACAATACTACCGACTCTGCTAAACAGTTGTAAAAGACGACAACATGGTGCCATGCGCACTCTGATTGGTCGACAAGGCTGGGATATGGGGACTTCATAATGTTTCATTGCGAACTGAACAGGTGCATTCGATAATATCTGAGCATAACAACTACGAGCAGCGTAACGGGGTGCTCCAAGTGCATTTTTGAAATTATTAAAATATATCATATTAAATAGCGAGGCCTCACATGCCACTTTCTGACAGCTGGCAGGCCACAAGTGGCCCGCTGGCCATGGTTTGGGAACCTCTGTTGTAGACCATACATCATTCAGTGGGTGATGTGGTCAATATCACATTGCTGGCCTGGTGCCCATTTTAGATTTGGTCAATCTGGAAGCCCAGATCAATGAAACAATCTTTGCCTGGAACAGGATTCGAACACATGACCACAGAACTGTTAGGCAAGTGTGCTAACAACAGTACCACCATGGCTCCAACAACTACAAGTGTATATTAATAATTACACACTTGCATGAACAAGATAGTTCTATATAAGATATTATTTTGTCCATGATTAATATTTTCCAATGATGTCGTTTCCTAGTTATGAATGGTAAAAAAAAGTCGCTTAAAAGTCGACAGGGTCGACTTCATTGCACCGGGTTTTATCCCATATGGCTCGGTCTCTTTCCACAGCACGGAAAGTGTCGCACAAAGCACGAACTCCGTAGCTTTTAGCGACGACCCACAGGAGTCTCCGAAACATTTAACTCGTAAACCGAAGGACGCGGCCCGGAATCGAACCCACAACCTTCGGAGCACGAGTCAAACGGCTTGATCACTTCGCCACAGAGGCTCCCGATGAATGGTAACAATAGATAAAGGTGCTACATGGGAAAACATCACTTACAGTCAAGCACCTAGAATGAAAGTTCACATGTAATGTGTGACAAACGTAAAGGATTCTGTATGTAACTTCACAGTGAAAATGCTCAATCCATTTGCACTTAAGCTTTCACAGACATTCATGTCCATGAATTACAGCTTCATTATTTAAATGTGAGGATGTAACACTGTGTCTAGTGCTGTACTTTCTTTTCAAACATGATTCACAATCATAGCAACCATGTTTTAACAACAGCATCACAGTGACACTAATAATACCGGTGCACATTATGGGAACTCAAAGATCAATTTCATTCAGCCACATAAATAACTGTATGTTTTCTGCCTTTCATTTTCCAATGGAGCATTGGACCTTCTACCAACCTAAGCCAGGTCCTTTGTAGAATAGCTCAAGAATCATTAAATTTTGGAGGTATCAGTATTCAACGGGGTGAGCTAGACAGTCTCACATCAACTCTACTTAGTTGTCTCTTATGATATGCATGGTAGATTACTGAGTTATTATTCTATGCTGATAACACATGGTGTGAACTGTGTACTGCATGAGTTAATTATTATGGCTTTAACATTTCAGATACATTAAATGTCATCTAGAAGAAGTATAGAAAGTATCACCAATAAACTGTATGTAGCAGAAAAGATGAGTATTTTAAAAATGTTCATCATCATCATCAAGTGCCCTGCCAGCTGGCGTAGGCGTTCATGGCTCTCCACACATCTGTCTTTGGTGTTCTGGATCAACTCCGCTGCTGATATTCCTCCATGCCACCGTCTCAATCCGTCCAGCATCATTGCTCTTGGTCTGCCTCTGCCTCTCTTCCCCTCGATCTTTCCAGTTGTCACAATGTTCTCCAATGCCTCTCTTCTCATCACATGACCAAAGAAAGCTGTTTGTCTCTGTCTTATTGTTGTATATAGTGTTCTAGTTTCATTAGCCTCTTTCAGGCAATTGTTGTTAGTTACTCTGGCAGTCCAAGGAATTCGCAACATTCGTCTTAAAAACCACATCTCTGTTGCTTCCAAGTTCTTCCTAATTTGTTCATTTACATTCCAAGATTCGCTGCCATACAGCAAAACTGGTTCTATATAGCATTTTAGCACTCTCTGTCTTACATTCATTGATAGTGACTTATTGCATAAGATACTCTTCATTTTCTGAAATGCGGCTTTTGCCTGCCCTATTCTGCTCTTAATCTCTGTTGTACATCTTCCATCTGATGTTATAAGTGCCCCTAGGTATTTAAAATTATCAACTTGGTTGAGAATTTCCCCTTCTATTTCTATTTCACATTTTGGTGTCCCCATTTTCTTTGATATCACCATTGTTACTGTTTTCTTGATATCCAAGGAGAGTCCTTTCTGTGCACTCTCTGATACTACAATGTCCAATAATTGTTGTAGGTCTGTTGCATTATCCGCCACCAATACTGTGTCATCTGCATAGCGTATTTTGTTTATATTATATACTCCAATTAGTATTCCTGGCTTCTCTTTGATCTCTCTCATTATTACTTCGCTATATAGGGAGAAGAGATCGGATGACAAAACACACCCCTGTCGTACTCCTAGCTTAATCTGTTCGTAACTACCTTCTTTATTTCCCCTTTTAATTGCTGCTACTTGGTTCCAGTATATATTTTTTATTATTCTTAAATCTTTCCCATCAATGTTGATATCTTCCAATATTTTAATCAGCTCATCATGTTTTACTTAATCAAATGCCTTAGTATAATCTATGAAGCATAAATATACGTCTCTCTGTTTCTCTATTGACCTTTCTATTAGTGTTCGTAATATATATACTGCATTGTTTGTACCTTTTCCTTCCATAAAACCATACTGTTCTTCACTAATTTCCATTCTTATTTTCTTTCTGGTTCTTCTTATTATGATTCTGAGTAGAAGCTTTGTGATATGGTTTATGAGGTTAATTGTATGAAAATCTTCACATTCAATTGCTCCGTGTCTTTTTGGTATAGCTATAAATACAAATTTCAGCATATCCACTGCTGTAAATATCATTCAACATTTCGGTTAATATATCTACTCCAAATTCTCCTAATACTTCTAATTCTTCTGTTGTGATTTCATCTGGCCCAGCTGTTTTTCATTTCTTCATATGTTTTACAGTGTCAGCGACTTCTTCTTTTAGAATAGGTGGACCTTTGAAGCTACTTTCTTCTGTTAATTCTTCCCTTTCTCCATAATATAATTCTTTTATATACTCATTCCACCTCTTCATTATAGCACCTTCCTCCAATAATATCTTTCAAGTTTTTTATTTCAAACACCCTGTATTTATTCTTATTTTTCTTCCCGTGAGCTCATTGATTTGTCTTTGCATATTTTTTGTATCTTTAATGGAATTTAATTCAATTATTGAGCACTGCTCATTTAACCAACTTTCTTTTGCCTTCACACATTTATCTTTTATTTCTTTATTTATCTTAGCATATTCATGTTTGTCATTTTTGCTCTGTTTTCTTTTGTCCATCAGCATTAAGATTTCTTCATTCATCCATTTTTTCTTAGCTATTTAGCTTCTCTCCGGTAATATTTCTTTGCTAGTTTGATGAATAGAGTCCCTTAACGTTTCCCATTGTTCATTTATACTCTGTATTTTAGCTATTGCATTGTACCTATTTTTCAGTCACTCTGTATTGTTCTTGAATGTCTTTATCTACTTTCAGAACCTCTTATTAAGTCTCACATTCTTAATCATTTGTTTCCCTCTCTTTAATCTTACTTTTATTTATTCACATAGTGGTACATGATCACTATTACAGTCAGCACCAGGATTGTCTTTACATTAATTAAAGCATTTCTAAATCTTTTTTCAATTTGTAGTCAATTTGATTGCGTATTTTCTTATCAGGGCTTTTCCATGTGTATAGTCGTCTTTTATGGTGATTAAACCATGTGTTTCCAATTCTCATGTCATTGATATTTGCCCATTTTATTAGTTTTTCTCCTCTTTCATTCCTTGCACCTAAGCCATAATTTCCCACTACATACTCTATTTCCCCCTTTCCTACTTTTGCATTAAAATCTCCAAGTATTATTCTTATTTCTTGTGATCCAATTTCAGCCATCACCATTTCTATTTCGTCATAAATGTGTTGTATTTCTTCATAACTACTGCTGGTTGTTGGTGCATATAATTGTATATTTATATCTGTTGGTTTACCTTTGATTTTGACCATAATAACTATCTGAAATACACCAGTATCCATTAATTGACTTGACTGTTTCTTCGTCAAATATTATTCTGACACCTTTTTCATGTGTATCTCCTCCAGAATAGATTATTGTGTAGTCGTCAGCTATAATTTTGCCCGATCCCTTTCATCTCATCTCACTTACATCTACTATATTCATTTTCATGCTATCCATCTCTCTTAGAACATTGTTCAACTTTCCTAGCTCATTTAATGTCCTAACATTCCATGTTTCTACTCTAAATTTATTTATTTTAGTTATGATCTTGCCATCAGTGGTTGGATGACGGTCTGGTGTGACCTGTGGTTCATGACTGTCCCTACCGGACGAGGATGTCCTAAGACAGCCATTAACGTCGTTCACTAACTCTGAAATATGGTTTGCCATGAAGTCTTGGGAAGATTATGAGATGGTTTCCTCTTGACTTCCACATTCACATGGTGATCTTTTACCTCTGGCTTTGACAGCCATTTCCAAATGTAAGGGCAAGTGAGTGCCCTGCTCTGCTCAGCTGCAGAGTTGTCCACTTATTCCGGTGGATACTCGGTCCCCAGAGCTACGTTAGCCACACTGTGGTGTGTTCCCATCCTTTACCACGGGAAGGTGCAATTGGGATTTTCCCTTCCTAGAGTTATGGTCTGTGGTCAAAACTCTCCAAAGACCTAAGACTCATTTCTCCCTTCATCTCTTAATTGGCCCAAAGATGTGGTTATCACCTGGTGCCTGGTCTAGCAAGTATGACAGACGTTAGAAATGTTTAAAATGTTAGAAACTATAAACTTAAAGGATTCCTTAACTCAAAACTTGAAATAGTAATAAAGATATTACTTAAATGCACATGCAAAACTTGAGTAATATTGCCACAATACAGATATATTACCTTCTGTAATATCCACAAATTCTTTAAACACAGCAATAGCCTCCAGTGTTGTAGGTATGTTGGGTTCAATTAACTGAGATATTTTCTGGGGTTCAACTTTGACTATGAATGGCCCAGAGGCAGCATAAACACTCCAAGTGTTGACTGTCTGTCCTCCACATGGTAGGTTTGGCTCTTCTAGTCCAGCACACCTGCACACAATCAGTCAGGAAATTATCCTTGTTAATTTTACCCCAGCACATGTGAGAATACAACACCTGCATTAAAAGCTGTAAACAACTTGATAACATGAAGTGTAGGTCAGTCTTACAAGAATGCATGCTTGCGCACTTGGGCGTGTGCGCACGCACGCACGGACGGACGGATGGACGCACGCACGCATGCACGCACGTGTGCACTCACGCACGCGCACGCACACACACACACACACACACACAGAGAACAATGCAGCAACAAGCCTTCATCAGCAAAACACAATGAAAAACAAATCACACCAACACTAAACAATATTTCACTTATCTCATCAGTATCTTACTTCATCAATAAATATAATAATGAAGTGAAGAAAACATGTGAAACCATTTTGATTAAACTTAAATACACACACATCATATATTATTCACCACTTTTTAACATGTGTGCATTATACAACTGTCACGGGTTCCAAATGTTGCTGTATGTAGCCGAGGCGCGGTGTTGGGGTGAGCGCCCAACATTGCTCAAATACCTCAATGGCTCGTGAATACATAACCTATGCAGCAAAAGTCCAACTCCTGGCCTTCACGTGGCGGACCTGTTTAAACTAACAGGAGAAGGGGCGACGGCGAGTCTCTGGCGCCGGAAAATAACCAGTGTGCTCTAGATGTGTATACACATACATGCTTGTGCAGACAGGTGTGTGCGCGCGTACACATCTACACTCGAGTGAGACCAGTCTGCCCTAGCAAAGAAAGGTGCTGAAGACGGAGGCAACCAGCCAAGAGGCGCACCACAGAAATCAGGATGCCACGCAATCACGCAAAATGGAATATGTCGACTACTGCTAATCGTTATGGTGCTCGCCCTGCTTTGGACCCCCAGGCAGGTGCAGTGCCGGGCCCTATGTCTCGAAAGGGTCCAACCCCAACTACTGGAGGTCCTTCTCAGATGTCCTGTGGAGCCAGGGGACATGAGAATAGGACGACTGGCCATACTAAACGAAGACTTAAAATAATGCACTGGAATGCGGAGGGAGTCAGCAACAAAAAAAATAGAATTAGAAAAAATCTTGGACCAAGAAAAAGTAAGCATATGTTGCTTGCAAGAAACTCACCTCAATGAAAATATAGCCTTCAAAATCAGAGGCTACCAGTGTTACCGATCTGACCGAAAGAACAGGCGAAAAGGTGGGATACTGACCCTTGTAAGAAATAACATCATGGCTTCCCAAATCAAAGTCTACATGGATGGGGCTGAGTATCAGACACTTAAACTTAAGACAGGTAATACAGATCTACATCTGATCAATTACTACTGTCCAAGTGACCGCCCACAGGCACTGGACACTCTACCACTAAAAGAAAAAATGATTGTGTGTGGCGATTTCAACAGCCACTCGCAGAGCTGGGGCTATGATCACATGGACCAGAGAGGAGAGAGACTGGAAGACTGGCAAGATGAGAATAGATTCATGTTGATTAACAAGCCGTCCGACCCACATACTTTCTACTCGAGATCATGGCACTCTACAACTACACCTGACCTGGCTTTTCATTCACCAGACCTGGAGTGGAACATTACACGAACTGTTGGGAAACAACTTGGTGGCAGTGACCATCGGTCAGTCTTTCTAACCGTAGAAAATGAGCTTGTAAGTGAAAGCAGCACCCTCTCGAGGTGGAACTACAAGAAAGCAGACTGGGCAATGTACAAGCATCGCACCAGCATACTGGTTAGAAACCTGAACACTGAGAAAGACATAAATAAAGCAGTTGAAGAGTTTGGGAAATGCATACTACAGGCAGCGCGAGAAACAGTACCAAGAGGAGCCCGTAAACAATATAAACCCTACTGGAGTAGTGAACTGGAACAGTTGCATAATGATGTTGAAGTGTGTAGAAAGCAAGCAGAGGCCACACCCAGCCAAGAGCACCACAATAAATTCCAGCATGCAAAAGCCAAATTTCAAAGGGCCAAGCTGCAGGCTAGACGGAAAAGCTGGCAGGAGAAAACGGAGTCTCTGAACTTTGAAAGAGACACAAGGAAATTGTGGAAGCTAATAAAACAGCTTAATGACGAGGGCACAGGGAGAAACTCAAAAATTGCACTACATAAAGATGGAAAAATCTTAACAAGAAAGCAAGCAGCTGACCATTTTGCGGACTCGTTCGCACAAGATAGCAATATCAAAATTAGTCCAGAGAAACAACAAGAGATTCGAGAGAAACGACAACATACAGGACAGAAGGAAATAGTACATGAGGTTCTGGAGGCACCCATCACAATCAGCGAACTGGAGCTAGCCATATCAAAACTGAAAATGAGAAAGTCACCAGGAGCTGATGGTATCTCCAATGAAATGATCAGGAACCTAGGAACAGAGGCCAAAACAAAGCTGTTGCAGATCTTCAATAACAGCTGGACCTTAGGCAGTGTTCCACAAGCCTGGAGAGAAGCAATCATGATACCCCTCCTAAAATCAGGGAAAGATGGTTCCATTGCCTCTAGCTACAGACCAATTAGCCTCACCAGCTGATTCTGCAAAACACTGGAGCGCATCATCAATCACAGACTGCAGTGGTACATTGAAAGTAAAAACATCCTTGTGCCACAGCAGGCTGGCTTTAGGCAGTGCTACTCTACGGAAGATCAGACAACCTACCTCTCTCAAGAAATTGAGGATGCATTCCAAGAGAAGAAGCTGGTGCTTGCGGCATGGATAGATCTGAAGAAAGCCTTTGACAAAGTCTGGAAAGAAGGTCTGATGAAGAAACTGAGAAACTGCAAAGTCAATGGAAGAATGTACAAATGGGTGAAAGCATACTTGCACAACAGAAGAGCCCGAGTACAGATAGACGGACTCAAGAGCAAGAAAGTACTACTGCGTCACGGTGTCCCCCAGGGCGGAGTCTTGTCCCCCACACTTTTTCTAATCTTCATCAATGATCTTGTTGCTCACCTACTGCATGGAATTAAAGCGGCAATGTACGCCGATGACCTGGTTCTATGGAGCACAAATGAATATGCATCAGTGGCCACCAGATTGCTACAAAGAGCTGTAGATACATTTGCTGCATGGGCAAATAGATGGTGTGTCAGCATAAACACTGACAAGTGCAGCACCACCCTATTTACCCTCTCTCCAAAACAAAAGGCAGGGATCATCCAGATAAATGGAACACCCCTAAGAGAAGATAAAGAACCAACATACCTTGGAGTAACATTTGATGGCAAGCTGACATGGAGAAAGCACATCAACAAAGCAGTAGCAAAAGCCAGAAGGAAAATAGCCATCCTGAGAAAGCTAAGTGGAACCACATGGGGAGCCAGTACGAAAATACTTAGCAAAGTTTACCAACAGAGCATACGACCACACCTGTAATATGGGTCAACTGCGTGGTGTTCAGCATCAAATACCACACTACAAGAGCTGGACAAGGTGCAAAATCAAGCACTTAGAGTCACCACAGGAGGGATGAGATCAACCCCTATAGTGGAAATGGAGAAGATGGGGAGGACACAGGCACTGAGTGAGCGCAGAGATATGAAAACGCTAATACAAGCAGAAAAGTTCCTCAGCTTGCCAGGCCACCCTATGAAGAACAGATTTGAAAACCTAGCTATGGGGCGGTTGAAAAGAAGTAGTTCTATCCACCAGGCCAAACGACTCTGCAGAGAAACCACTGATCTGCCCACAGTTGGTATCCCCCTAACAACTATTCCAGAGCGAACTCCATTGAAAGATGAGCATAGACTATCATTACAAATCCAGACAAAAGTGAGAGGAATATTTGACAAGGAAGAACAGAACAGTGTGCAGCGCAGAACAGCCACTCTCAGCTTCCTTGATGAAGAATACCCACAGGACCTCTGGATCCGAGTCTACACAGATGGGTCAGCACAAGATGCTGTTCGAAATGGAGGAGCGGGAGTGTACATAGAATACCCAAATAATACTAGGGACACAGCCAGAGTACCGACAGGAAAGTACTGCCATAACTATGATGCCGAAATTGAGGCAATCAAGATAGCAACAGAGAAATTACTAAATAACAGCAATGGTACACAACCTGTGGTGCTACTAACAGATGCAAAATCAGTACTCGAGGCGCTCCTCTCTGGGAAATTGCCAGTACTAAGGACACTACTTTCTGAACTTAGCAGTCAGCATAAAGTCACCATACAGTGGATACTATCCCACTGTGGAGTTCCCGGAAACGACAGAGCTGATCAATTGGCTAAGGAAGGAGCCAAAGAGGAACAGCCTGATGTGCCCGTTACATACCACCAAAAGAAAAGAATGATCAAATCAGTCAGAAAGCCACCAAAACCTGCTCAAGATGACTACCACATTATGGACAGACCAGAACAAGTCATTATTCTGCGCCTCAGAACAGGACACAATAGATTACGCAACCACATGTATACAAAATTCAAGATTGGTGAAACAGCCATGTGCACATGTGGATTGGCGTCGCAGACAGCAGAGCACATACTCCAAGACTGCCCAAAATATAACATATCTAGGCAAACCTTCTGGCCAAGAGAGACGACAGTGGAAGATAAACTCTATGGACCACTGTGTGAACTGAAAAAAACAGTTCAATTCATGCAAGAGACGACATTGCAGATATAGACATATTTCAAGCGAACGAAAGAAGAAGAACAACAACTGTCACGAATTTGCAGCCTTTACTTCCCAGAACAATTTTCGGTTCACTTTTGATGGGCCATGTAGAGAATCAACAGACTAACAAAACTGTTTTCTCTATATTCAAGGCTATATAGTCTTGACGTAAGCTTGCAAAGCCTGCAAGTAAACAAACCACCACAGATGGCTTTCTATTTGGGAAGTTAATTTGACACCAGTACTGGTCACCCCCAGAGGTTACCAATCCAGCCAGACTGGAGGGCAGACTCAGGGGACTGAATGGTAATTAAAACCAACCAGGCATGACACAGGCAAACCTGGTTTACCAACAGAGTTGTAAACTGGCAGCTGACCATGAGAACCTAATTGCTCCTTTGACATGACACCTGATAAGCACAGCTAGGAAACCGCCCAACCGTGATGGCTGACCTCCATCTGGTAGAGACTAGAGGTGCAAGGTGTGAAATCACTGATAAGACTCAGGGGGCTAATAATTGCCAGACCCACAGGTGTGAAGGCTAGTGTGCATGCAGAAAGAATTTTTATGACTGGACACAGACTTGGAGATAATGTGTCTGCCCTGTAGGAATGTGTGAAACAGATCTAATAAGGCAATTAGATAAGGGCTAGAGGAATGTTAATGGCATTTGGGATACTAGTTAAATAGGCTGTTAGCTCTGGTCATGTTAGAAATGAAAAAATCTCTGAACAGGTAGGCAGCCAGCTCAATGTTTGTAGTCATATGTATGATTCTGATGTTGCTAGATTTCTCTAGGAAAGTTATGTCTTAGTAATTAGCTAAGTCTTTTAGATGTATGTACTGATTTCCAGTCTATATCTGAGCTAGGTTATCGCAACTATCATGGTCGTAGGTTACTGGAGTGTGCACTATTATTCTTCAGTTCTGTGTACAATATCATATTACTATACAAGTTGTTCTTACTATACCTTTTGTGAGGCAGACTTTTGACTTTCATTTATCATGTTAAATGTCTGTTACTCTATGGACACTTATTAGTTTCTCAGAAGTTGTAGATAATCATGTTACTACAACTTGGTTGCATTTCATACTATGTATGTAGGAATACTTTCATATGCCTAATGTTTAAGTATATGTTGGATTATGTAACTTCATATGAATATACGAGGCTAGGACTATACCTCGTACATATTCTTTTTGTGTATATACATATCATTTCGTATACATACAAACTTACTAGTGCATTATGCTATTATATTAAAGTATCATAATATGTCTAGTTAAGTAATTAATGTTTTATGTGTATTTCATGTTTGGTATATTGATTTGTCATATGCAAGCCTACCAATATGAAGTGTTGTATTATTGTGTGCGCATTGGCACACTGACCATCGATTGCATTTGTAGCAGAGGTGTAATGGTACAGACATTACCCACAAGTATTATGGGGTATATGGTGCTAAACCTTTTTCATCGTATGGTGGATGGTAATTCACGGAAGTCTGGCACAGATACTGGTCACGGCTTGTAAGCCTGGATGATCAGGCATTATTATAATACAATTACTGACCCTGTGAGCTGCTAAACCAACTTTGGACAGAGCGGCTGTACGACACAGAATTTCTGTATTAGCGACATGGACATGGGGCGGCAGAAATGTAATCATTACAGGCGTGTGAGACAATTGAAAAGCCCGTCCCCGACTAAGACAGTAGGAGAGAGATATGGAGGGAGAAGGAGAATGGTGAACGCAGTAGAGGTGGAAGATATGCAGATGATACAGTATTGATTGCAGACAATGCACAGGATCTGCAACAATTAGTAGACGCAGTTGTTGTACACAGTGAGCAGCTGGAGTTGGAATTAAATTGTAAGAAGACACAGGTTATGGCCGTCACTAGGAAGAACGAAGTACCACAATGTAATATACAAGTAAATGGGAATATTCTGCAACAAGTGAATCGATACAATTATCTCGGAACAGTCATAACATCTGATGGGAGATGCCTTGAAGAGATTAGAACAAGAATCGCCATGGCAAAAGTAGCCTTTAGCAAGATGAAAGACATTCTGACCAATAAAAAGATGTCAATTGAAACTAGAAAAAGAGTGTTGAGGGGATACAAAGAGCCTGTTCTTTTGTATGGATGTGAAACTTGGACAATGTGCAGTCAAGGTGAAAAACATCTGATGGCTGCAGAAATGTGGTTTCTGAGGAAAATGCAAAGAATACCATGGACAGACAGAAAAACCAATGACCAAGTACTACAGGAGACAAATGAAAATCGTAGACTGATTAGAGAAATTAGACGAAGACAGTCAAAAATTTTTGGACATGTTATGAGAAGAAATGGATTGGAGAACTTATTGACAACTGGCAAGATCGAGGGGAACAGACCAAGAGGAAGACCGAGAGGAAAATACCTGGATGGCTTGGCCACATGGCATGGACGAGACAGGAACACTGAGCTGATCCACGACTCAGGTGATCGAGTGAAATGGCGAGTCATGACCGCCTACGCTTTCCGGCATGGCACATGATTGATTGATTGATATTATTCTCATCCATTCCTTTGGCCATGTTCTTGTTTCCCATATTGTATTACATAACACATTAAATATCTCCACACTTTGCTTTCCACCAGCTTTATTAAACTCTGCTGTGATGTACTTACATTAATCACCTTCAGTTTAATAGGATAGTGATGGTAAAACCGTGGGCAGCTGTTGCGGTCGACTCAATCACAGGACTATCAATCTGAGCCGGTGATGGACCCTAACTATAACTTCTTCTTGAAGTCGAACTTGGTAGGGGTAATGGTGAAATTGAAATCGAAATGTACTTACATCCTGGTGATTTCCCTTTTATTTTTAGGTTGTTTATTTCCCATAACCAGCTCTGTGGCGAAGTGGTTTACAAACATAACTTGCAATCCTGCATACTGATACTGTGTTTGAAACACAGCTGCTGGCGATGTGCAAGCAGACCGCCTTGTGATGGTTTTCATATAATGGTATAAGTGACGGTTATTCAGAAAACAATGGCAAACTACTGAACACAAACTTGACAAGGCATCAAAAAGATCCCAAATATGCTGTCATTTAACTGAGACATCTTGTAAAGAATATACAACTGACTTTTTAAATTTTATTTACCACACAATTTTATCTAGAGTTGGTTCTGGCTCTTTCTGTATTGGCATTTCATTGTTTGCATTGCTGTCTTTGATATTTTTAGTTTTACACATATTACAGTATTCTTTTCATCTGTTCAGAAGTCTATGTTTTGTTATGGATCTTCCACTTGTGTCCTTTGTAATACTTTTCTTGGCTCTAAAGTTTCTGGTCATTACTTTTAGTTCTTTGAACATTTCATAATCTTGTCCATTCCTCTATTGTTCTTCTATCACTGCAGACTGGTTTTGTATGAACTGCATTTTGTCACTTCTTAGCCTTCTTTCTTATTTATCTTCTTATGTTTTTATAGGCTACCTCTTTCTCATCATTTAAAATTCCTTTTGTTGTTTCTCTCTTCTGTCTTATAAGCTCTAAGGTAGCATTTGCAACCCTGCTGTTCTTTCTAGCTCTTTTATGTTGTACAATATCTTTGGCTTATGATATTAAGATATTTCTAGAATGTGCGGCTACTTCGTCTGGTACCATCTCTTCTTGGACCTACTTATGTGTTACACCCATGTGCCGTGATGTTGATCCGTTGACTAAACTAAACTAAACTAAACTTCTTGGACTGGTTATCAATATTTGTAATTGATTCTTCACTTATTATATATTATTCTGGTAATTTTCTGGTATCATAGCATACAGGTGTTGGTTCTTAAAGCATTTTCTGAGTTTAATTTTGCCTCTGATAGTTAATTACCACTACTTCAATCTGCACTTGGCAGAGTCTTGGCTGTTGCTATGCTTGTTCTTGATCACAATTGTATTATTATAGTCTTTTTGGTTTCTAGTATTTCCATCTGGTGATGTCCAGGTAAATCGCCTTTTATTTTGTTGAAACATTGTATTGGCTATAATCAGTTCAGTTTCAAAATGGGGGAAGGGGGGGGACGCCTGAGTGGTCTCAAGATATGGTGTTTGCTTCGAGTGCTGGAGGTCCCAGATTCAAGCCCCGTGAGGAACAGGATTTTTTCACGTGGGCTTCTAGTAACAAAATTTCCCCTGGTCTTTGGGTAGTGAGATCGGACGCCTGTGTGTATTGTTGCACACGTAAAAAATCCCTTGGCAGTTGGAAATCGAAAAAGAGTAGTCTAAGAGCGCTGCCCAGGCAAAATTTTGAGTTAAAAATCTACCCAAAGTATTTCAGGATCCTTGCCGGTGCTACGGAGTTTGTATACTGAGCTAAGATTCTCCGGACTCAGGCTTGAGTTAGGAATAAAACGGAGCACTTGTGGGTTACACCCATGTACCATTATATTGATCCTTTGACTAAAGTAAACTAGTTCAGTTTCAATGCAAAATATTATTTTATCTCCCGCTTTAATTTGATTTTCATTGCCTATACTGTGTTTTCCCAGCACCTGTATTTCTTCTGCTGTTCTTTCTATGTCAACATTTGCATTAACATCTTTATTATTAGCATATCATTTTCACTAAAATTATCTACAGTATTTTAAAGACTTAATAGAATGCTTCCATTTGTTTCCCCTCCCACCATTGTTGTTGTTGTATATGTTTGTAGCCATGTGATATTCCTTGATCTAGCTTTAAGCCTTTCAATAATGATTCTATCAGAGATGATATTTTAACCAAAACATGTATGTGACATACATTTATTATATTATACTGCTACTCCATTACTTTCCTGTCTTTCTCCACTTCAGTATATTAGCATTCCTTAATTTTGTATATTACAATGTCCTTGTTTACTCCACTTTTTGTTTTGTTTTTGGTGTTTGCTCACTCTGAGCTAAAGTGTAGTGCTACTACTTTTAGTCCATAGGATTAATTTTTGCGTGTGGATTAGCTTTCCCTATTACAAGTGTCCCTCACTATCAGGTGAACTCCTGACTTCTGAGTTGCTTGCAATTTCCGTCCCAAATTCAAGGACGAGAACTCAGCATTTTAGTCTAACTGACCGGTGTAGGTGTTGAACCCACTATCTCAGCATCAGCACACTGGTTTAAGAATTTGCCCATGCTGACCTGCTGTTATGATATTATAACCAAGAAGTGTATGTGACATAAATTTATTCAAGTATGCTGCTACCCCATTTCTTCCCTGTCTTTCTCCACAAGAGCATATAAGCGTTCCTCCATTTTGTATATAATGTCCTTGTCTACTCCGTGTAACAATGTGTTCTTATATTTCTGTGTTTTCACCTTTACACAATGTGCTTGTATTCTTCTTCGTTCAGAAAGCAATGGCAAACTACTGAACATAAACTTGCCAAGAAATCACAAACAGCCACAAAATGCTGCGGTTAACTGTTAGTTAGTTAGTTAGTTAGTCGACAGATCAGCCTCATTGCACCTCGAACCATTCAGTCCATAAGTGCTCGGATCCCCTCCTCAGCAAATCCCGCAACGTGTAGCGGCTAACGACGCCAGTTCTGTGTTGGTTTATCAATCTTCTTTGGCTTCCTGTGTAGTGTTCTTGTTTGGCCACCCCTCTTTTAATTTGCTGCTCTCGCAGTCTGGCCATTGTTGTAGATTCACAGTCATCACTTGGTTCTCGCAAAAGTCTTACTTCTCGTAGAGCATTCAGAATGTCGGCCTGGTCCATGGCGCGTCCGCCCTCCACAGTAGCCTCACCTGCAAGCTTGTCAGCCCGCTCATTTCCTTGTACTCCCGCATGCCCTGGCACGAAGATGAAACTAATCTTTGCCAGTCGAGACCGCTCCAGAGGCAGCAACCATTCTCTTCGGATCGACCCCTCCTCTATCCTCTTGATCATGTTCATTGAGTCGCTAAGGAAACAAGCCCTAGTGAATGCTTGTGTCTCGAGCCATGTTATTGCTTTACTTACTGCCATGACTTCCATGGTCAGGCTACTTGTGGTTTCAGTGAAAGCACCCGAGTCCTCCTTCACAATTCTCCCTCCGGCCCGAGCTGTAAAGGCCCATGAGCTTCTCACATGTCGGACGACCGACCCATCTGTGTAGATGACCGCGTCACCGTCTAGCGAATTTTCGAAAATCAACGCTTGTACTTCAGCCTCAACAGCAGCCGGATTTTCTTGTCTGCATTTTCTATCTAGTTGGATGCAAACTGAAAAGGATGTGCAGAAGTCTGTTGGCACTTGCACCCACTCCTCGCCAGGTTCTAAGTCCTCAAGTGAACACACCTGTTGAAGAATGTCTTCGGCTTGACCCATCCACGACCGTCCTCTTTTTAACCTGCTGCCCTTCACCTACCTAATTTCACTATGCAGTGGATGTTGTGTGTTTGCGTTAATTCTGAGGTAGGCGCGTGCCCTGCAACCTTGTATTCTCTCTTCAATGGTTGGAAAACCAAGAAGGTAGCGCATCGCCCTGCATGCTGTATCTCTTGTACATCCAAGAATAATGCGCATAGCTTCATTCTGTATCCTTTCCATCCTTTCTATCTGCTTATGGCTGAGAGTCAGGATTGCCATTGCATACTCCAAAACAGACATGACCAACCCCTCGTACAGAAGACATAGATGGCGCTGCTCACAGTTTGCTGCCGCCATCACCCGCATCGCTGCCAAACCCCGCTTGGCCTTTGTTATCACCTGGTCTATGTGCACATTATAAGCAAGGCTTCGATCAAACCGTATCCCCAAGTAATTCATTGCCTCCGTTCTTTCCACCGTCTCTGAACACAGCATTACAGTTGGTGTTGGAGTGTTGACAATATGATTATTCAACGAGAACCAAGTCACTGTTCCCTTTGTTGGGTTGACCATTACCCCAGCTTCCTCACACCAAGTACTTATGCGATTGAGTTCGGTTTGTAGTTCCACAGCAACCTCCTCTCTATCCTTCCCCTGACGATACACTAAAACATCATCGGCATATGACAATGTCCTGCCAGGTCCAGTGATCTGCTCACTGGTGATTCTCACTGTGTAGGCGTTGAACAGTACCGGAGATAATGGTGATTCCTGTGGTAGGCCAGGATATATTGTTGTTGGTTCCGAGGTCCAACTGCCACATCTAAAAACTACTTTCCGTTGGAAGAGGGCTGCAGCGATCCAACTAAGGAGGAATGGACTTACGTTTAGTTCGAGAAGCTGAAACATTAAAAAATCCAGTGGTACTCTGTTGTATGCGTCCTCAAGATCAATCGCTGCAGCAACGGTTTCAGTGCCTGAGTGGAAACCTTCATAGACATCCTGGGCAAAGACTGCTGCATTGGTCCAGGTTTCTCTCTTTGGACGGTACCCACCCAGGGTGGGTGGGAAAACACCTTGCCTCTCTAGTTGGCTTGATATTTTCCTGGCAATTACCTTCTCCAGCAGCTTGCCTATTGTATTCTGCATGGTTATAATTCGATATCCCTGAATTTTTTTGTGGTCTTTGTCAGGCTTCGGAAAGGGAATCAGATAGCTGTGTAACCATTCCTCCTTGATGCTAGCACTCCCTATACTGTTGTTGTACATGTCTGCTAGTTCCTCTAGCTCATTGTCGGTACACCTATTTATGTCATCGTATCTTATGCCATCAGGACCTGGAGCACTGTTTTTTGATCGTCGAAGCACAGCCTTGATTTCTTTCACTGTCACTGTGTCTTCATCCGAAGTGTTCTGGGCCTTGCATCTGTCTGAGGTGACCTCCTTGGCCAGATTTCAGCCTCCCATGTCTGTCTGGTTGCTTTGCTCAAGGTAGCGTTCAAAGAGGGCTTTGCCCTTGTCCTCGTCAGTCCTCTGCCAGATGAGATCAGCACCTTGGAAGTCAGAAATGCTCTTATTCTTGACTACACCACTCATGCTTTTATGTAGTCGCCAGAACAATTTCAGTGACTTGTCTGTGCTTACTCTTTGACACACCTCTGCCCATTTTTCGCTTTTAACAACCTTGACCAGTTTTTTGAAGTAGCTTACTTTTGTGTGCATCTCTCTTTCTAAGTGCAAGCAGTTCCTAGGATGACCAGCTCTGTTCTTCTTGGCATTTTGCCATCTCCTTACAGCACTACGCTTATCCACCCAAGCCTTCTCCACCTCGAAACTCCACCACGGTGGCTGCTCCCAGCTTTTTTTCCTGCCCTGAAACGTTCTGCGCTTGTCACGTCTTATTTTACTCACCACATTGCGGTTAACTGTGATGTCCTGTAAAGGAAATGCAACTAACTTTAACTTTACTCCATTAAGACGCAGAGATTCCCAGTATTTCAATGTTAAATTTTCTACTTTCTGATAGTTTTTAATCCTGAAATGATTCCTCTTCCCAGACAATTCACAGAAAATTCTGAACAATGTCTGGTACCCATTTGTGTGAGACTGGGTCAACCCTTGTGCATATACTGGTCAGAAAAAAGACTCCTGTCTATACTGGGGACAGAATCTGAACCACTTCACCACCACATCTCCACTATAATACAATAAAATAGTACAAATATATGAAAATAGTTTTTAAACAAAGGATCATCTTTTCATCAGTTGAGTGTTGTGCTTGTACAAATTATATATTGTCTCCCACATTCCGCAACTGCAAAGCACACATATTGCTATGTCCAATCGAAAAGACTTGTGTCATTTTACACATGGAGCCTGTTCTCAATAACTGAGTCACGAGACAGAGAGACAAGCAGATGCATGTGAATGGAATTCTTCAATATGAAATTTGAAACTGAACAAACCTATTCACCACAGAGCAGATGACAGCGACCATAGTAAGTAGGAAACAAAATAAAATTATTCTTTTTTATAGAAAACGTCATTGTACATCATTTATAGTTGGGAAATAATGGTCTTTCTGAGAGCTGATTTTTTCACAATGTTTATTTTACTCAATTTTCTTGTTGTTTGCTAAATAGAAGGAGTGAAGATTCAATATGGTACAAATAATTGTGCGTTTCCTCTGTTCATTCAGATATACAAAATGTGACGGTCGTAACACATCACACACCCACAGCAGGAGTCTGCTACAGGACGTGTTTAGCAGATGTGCTGATATAACCGGTTACATTTACACAGGTATGAGCAGTTAGACAAGGGTTAGATGGCAGCTCTTGATGTTTGCTGCGAGAGGGAAAGACTGGCTAATTATTCCTCCATGCACCCACGCCTACAAATGGCCCTAACACTTCTGATACCTTTAGCAGGTTCCTGCTTTAGGACTTTAGCATTCCTAAATTTTGTATATTACAATGTTCTTGTCTAATCCATTTTTTTTAGCATTTGCTCATTTTGTACTCAAGTGTAGTCCATACATGTGCTACTACTTCTAGTACATTTTTGTTTTATTGAAGAGAAAGGGTAAGGGTTCAATATGATGTAAAACTCACCTGTCAGCACACATGTCTTTTACAGCTGGCAATAAATTATCAACTCTGCTCAAGCAACGACATCTTTCACCTTGCAAGGCAATGAAGTAGTATCTGTGCAAGAAATTCAGTTTAATATTTATAGCCTTTAATATAATACAGAAAAAAGTATTTATGTAGAAGTGACAGTGTAATATCAATGTTCATTTGAGAGAGAGAGAGAGAGAGAGAGAGAGAGAGAGAGAGAGAGAGAGAGAGAGAGAGAGAGAGAGAGAGAGAGATAGAGAGAGATAGAGAGAGAGAGAGAGAGAGAGAGAGAGAGAGAGAGAGAGAGAGAGAGAGGGGGGGGGGGAGGACACAGAACTGGAGATAGTAGACCATTTTACATGTTGTTGTTTGTCCATCAAGAATGATGATGACCATTCATTTCATCCAGTGGGTTTGAAGGTATGGAGCCGTGGGTTTTAAGATGGCTGATAAGGCCTATTTTGGCTCGAAATGATCTTTGACATTGTGAACCATTTTACATATTTAGGATCAGAAGTAAATAGCAAATTATCCCTTGATCAGGAAATCAACATCAGGATTGGTAAGGCAGCAACAACAATGAACAGGATAACAAAAAGAGTCTGGGAGAACAGGAACCTTACTGCAAAAACAAAAGTCCTTATCTATCAAGCCTGTGTCCTTAGTACTCTTCTTTATGACAGTGAAGCCTGGTCAACTTACTCACACTAAGAGAAATGTTTAAACAACTTACATATGCGGTGTCTGCAAATACTTGGTATTAAGTGGCAAGACAAAATCACAAATACTAAGTATTTGAAAGATCAGATTGTGTGACGGTTTACTCCATGCTCAGTCTTCATAGACTGAGATGGATAGGAGACGTTAGGAGGATGGATGATGGTAGAATACCAAAGGACATCTTTTTTGTGAATTACAGATGGGTAAGAGATCTCAGCGTCGGCCTCTACTACAATACAAAGATGTGTGTAAGCAGGACATGATATAGGCATTGATAATGCACATTGGGAGCAAGTCGCCGCTGAACATGTTGCATGGAGGGCAAAGATCAGATATGGAATAAAGACAAAGGAGAAAATGATTGCAGATAGGTCACACACGGAGCACAGGAAACGTAACATGGTGCATGATGGTGAAAATGACCATGTGTTCACATGCATCCATTGTAAACTAACATTTACAGCGCGAAGTGGTCTGATCAGTCATATTTGCTACCGCCATGAGTTGTAGTTATTATGTCTTTTTGAAGCACAATGTAATAACAAACTATCGTCTGTCAAGACGGCAATGTGTCAATGATGAAAGAAGTGCAAAATGGTCTATAACTCAAATCCATGTGTCAAATGAAAGATGTGTGTTGTCAATAATGTTACTTTAATCTATTTGCTGGAGTTATGTCATAGGCTCGTAATACTGTTTAATATCTGCATGACTAGCATTACTAACATTGCCAGTCTCTCTGTAATTTCTTCTGAACATCCCCCACTGTAGTTCATTATGGACAAATGATATTCAGTTTGTGACATTTTCAATTTCTTCCTTGTAAGATTGTGATTTTTGGTTGACATGTAATTTTGTTATGTGGACGTTTTGTTTTTATTCAGAAATAGATTTTGGTCTTCATTGTATCTTTTGACAGATAGGATTTACTCTTCAAACTCCTGGATTGAGTCATCTACATATCTGAGTTCTGGAATTAGATTTCCACCAATAATGAAGGATCAAAATGGTTGCTGGTCTCATCATTTGTGATATTTTTTTTTTCGCATATCCTATTACAGGACATCATTGTCAACACCAACATTTTACGGCTGTTGCTGATTTCTTAGCAAAATTATGCTCAGTAGTTTGCCATTGCTTTCTGAGTGGCCGACTCACATATCCCGTAAGTAATGAGTGCGGTGAGAACCGCTACCGATTCTCGCGCAGCTGCGTTTGCTCACGTGGATAAACGGGATTACGGAGAAAGTCACTAACTCCTAGGCCAGGGAGACCAGCATTTGAGATATTACATGACCTTTACAGAATAGAGGTGAGATGAACAAAATAGTGAACACCACAATTACTTTAAATGTACTCTATATAGCCAATGAATATTTTAGTAATTTAGAATTAAGTGTACCTGTTGTCTATGCATTCTCTAGAACATTCAGTAAGGTCAGCTTGAATTTCTCCGTGATTCTTAAATATCTCGCCTGTCTGCATAAAACATCCTCTGTACCAAGCACCTTCAGATTGACCTGAAATGTAACAATGTTATTTACTAAAACAAAATGCTACATTGTCGGTTGTTTACAGGAAGTATTCTTTGGACGTGATTCATAATCCTGTATACCTGGGTTCGAAACACAGAGGTGCTGGTTTTTTCGAAAAAGGTATAGGTGCCGGTCATTCAGAAAGCAATGGCAAACTGATGAACATAAAACTTGCCCTGGACTCACAAACAGCCAAAATACTATGTCCTATAAAGGACATCCAACTAAAAATTCTTACTTCATTGATGTTCACTTCATCACGTCCTCTTCTGCTGCTTCTTCACAAATACCCTCAGATGTCAACATGAATTCATCTGCTTCTGCTCTTTTCACCCATTGGATCATTGGCCCTTAACCAACCCATGCCAAGTTTTCTATCTGTGACTATCTCCTGCAGCTCCCAGCATGTCCTCCTCATATTATTTATCTGCCTCTAATTCTCTTCTGTGTGTATTTAAATGACTCCCTATATTTTGTTTGCCTTGTGAATTCCAGAGAAAGAACTTTCTAGTTATGTTATCTTCCCCAGTGTGTGGTCTGTGCAGCACCAGAATCGTGTCTATCACCTCTTACTTTACTGTAATCTGCTTAGTGTTCTTCCTCAAAATCTGTCACTAAATTAATTCACTGTGATTACTTGTGGTTAGACCACTAATGGCCATGTCCCCCAGCATGTGAAAAAATCCTTAGCATTACATTAAGATGTTCCTTTGGTTTATAGATAACAGCCCTTTGACAAATTCCAAAATATTATGGACTAGCTAGCAAGTAAGAATATTCAAGCAGCACTGATAAATGCTGCACAGCTTTTATACAAGCTATACAAATTAGGTAATGACATTTATTGACATTTAAATGTGTAAAAGTATGACAACAAACAAGATACAAGAAGACAATATTTCAATGCAGCCCATTACAACTTGAACAAAATAGTCCCAATAATAACAGTCCAAATCAAGCCAGTAGACTGAAGCAGATTGCAAACAAATAGTCATAAAATGCATCTTCTTCTATAAATGTGCTTTACCCAACAGTAAATGTGAAGTGGTGATGATTGAGTTGAACAATTTTAAGCATTACTTCACTGCCCACTACCACATGACAATCTGTTCTGGCTATACTGCAAAGCACCAACTACTATTTAATGTTTACAGTAACATTTCCGTTTGCAAGGATCTTATTGTGTTGTTTACAAATGAGTAGTTTATAAATTTTCACTGCAACAAATGTGAGGTACATTAACTAAACCATGTATTTATTCGTCATTGCTTTTATTACCATCTCTGTACTGGTGTCTCCACTTCTTATTCTATGATAATTTATTTATTATATTTTTTGTTATTTTTTGCATATCCTATTTACAGAACACTGCAGTTAACACCAGCATTTTTCAGCTGCTGTTGATGTCTTGGCAAGTTTTTTTTAACATACAGTAGTTTGCAATTGCTTTCTGAACGACTGGCTCACATGCCTTTCCGTAAAACACCAACGTGACGCGATCCACTGCCAAATCTTGCGCAGCTGTGTTTCATATGTGGGTAACGGGATTACGAACAGCGTCCTTAACCCCGGCCTTTATTATATGGAATTACCAAATAAATAAAGTTACACAAGCAGATGAGTTACAAAGTTATATTTATTAACAGACTGGGTATAATCAGGTCAGATTTGCACAACAAAATATATAACTGACATCACAGGACATAAAAGGCTCAACAGTATTACAATCTCCATCAAGAAGATTGATGGAAAAGCATTAAGGTAGGTGTAGTGATCAGTCATTGTATGCGGAGATCTGATGGTTGGTTTTCAATGCTCTGATAAGTTTACCTGCTGGAGTCTCCAGAAGAGACAGGATGCAAAACAAGATTAGAAATTTGATAGGCAGAACATTATACCACAATTTCATAGTGACAACAAAAACATATATCTTGACATCATATGATAATGGAGGGTAGATTGGTTGATTGAATCAATCATTTTATAAGCATTTTATAAAATAAAGAGCATCTTATGCAATCAACTCCTGTCTTCGGAGGTTAGAAAAAGAAATCTTGCATGTTACACTGAACAATTCTTAACATATGGCTGTGAATCCTGGACAATTAGTATACAAATAAAAGAATCCCCAGTAGCTACAGAGACATGGTTTTACAGAAAACTGCTGAAAATTATTTGGACAGCCAAAATAAGTAATCTAATTGTGTTGAAAGAGGTCGAGACACAAAGACAATGTATCACACATATCAGAAAGAGGCATTCATCATTTTTTGGCCACATTATATTGCAAAAACTAGAACAATGAGACAACTGAAAATATTTGTGGAAAGAGTCATTGAGAGAAAATTCCTGACAGCCATGAGTCATGGCACAGAAGGGTGTCAGCATATGAACTGATACATGCTGCTGGAGATGGCAGGATGTTGAGAAGCATGACAAAGAAAGTTATGGATAGACAACATCAAGAGTACTTTTAACATACAATGATACAACATGACCAAGGCAACACATCAGGTCTTTGAAAGCAAGCTTAGATTCCCAACAGCCCTATGCTTAACATAAAAGTTAGTTGCATATCCTTTACAGGACGTAGCAGTTAACCCCAGCATTTTTTGGCTGTTTGTCTGGTCAAGTTTACGTTCAGTAGTTTGCCATTGTTTTCTGAATGACCGGCACCCATACCATTTCATAAAAAACCAACACAAGGTGGTATGCTGCCAAATCGCCCACAATTGTGCTTCAAGCACGACATGCGGGATTATGAACTACGTCCGTAATCTCATCCCCACAGAGCCGGCATGGTTAAAAGTAAGCGTGCATAAGAAAATGAGACATCCACTTGGGGCTAAACAACAGAATAGATGACATCATGCTGGATTACTCATAATAAACAGTCAACTATTACAATAACTAAATTTGTATTATACAACTGGCAAGATCGAAGGAAACAGAGAAGGAGAAGACCAAGAATTAAATACCTGGATGGCTTGGCCTCATGGTATGGTCGAGACAGAAACACGGAGTTGATCCACGACTCTGGTGATCGAGTGAGATGGCAGAACATGACAGCCCACGCTTATTGGCATGACACATGATGGATGGATGGAATGATTATACTTATGGGCTTATGCTCCAATAGAGGATCAAGGACAGAAGAAGATTATACAAGTCTATGTGTTACTTAAAATGTAGTATGGTTAAATTATTGCTGAATAGATGTACAAATTTAAACTCTACTGACTGACTCTACCCAGTCTTCTTCTGGCTTTCCTCTCCTAGTGGATAACAGGTCCTCAACCAATTCATGCCAAGCTTTTTATAGGCTTGTTCATGACTGGTTGAATGTAGCAGCCAAATTTCCCTAACGGATGAGGTACCAGTCTCATACCAAGTCACTATTTGTTGCCTCTTATTACATTCATGGTAGTTGTCACCAATTCTTTAATCCACAACCTCTAAATTAAAGGAAAGTATTCCTTCTCATCCACCACCCCTAGATCACTGGAAAGTATTATCGTCAGATTTCTCTGAAGGAGTTGCCCTGAATATGTTTCAAATATTTCACCTTTTGAAGTAAAGGTAATATACGTTTAAACCACCCCATTACCACCCCTTCCAACCCAGTTAGTTGAAATGACCTGTCACTATCTTAGCACATTAACTATTGTCTCCATACACATATACATACAGATTACTTACTACTGCATGATCTGATAGACAGAGACAGTGACAATAACACCATGCACAATTTCAGCAGTCTTGTTTCTGTAGGCAAATGCATCTTTCTTCCTCATATATGATGTAATCTGAGAACAGAACACATACTTATAATTTTAATTATAACTTGTCTAAGGTCACAGTTATTACCAGAAAATTCTTCATTCTTTTTTTTTAGGGGAATGCATCTTTCCTACCTGTATACATCAGATGCCAGAGTGTTTGACTTCATCATGCATTTTGCCAGGGTAATGGCCTTATGACATACTCTTTCCTATTTCCAACTGCAATGGGATTTGTAATGTGTACAACTTGCATATGGAACCTCCTGTTTTTCGCCCTTATTTGAGAAGGCTTGGTATCCGTGGAATGTGTGATATTAGATACAAATGGTTCTGGAAAAGTGCCCAGCACTATGCTGGGATCAAACACGATATCTTTTGAGCATGAGGACTAGATACCATTTCCCCAGGAAGGTTAACCCGGTCAACAAATGCCCGCAGAAGTCGGATGTGTCGGCCTAATGGTGCAAGAACGCAGCTCTGCTTTAAACAGGCACAACACAGTCATGTCCAAAAAAAAAATCCGGATGAACGCAGAAGAAGAAGAAGATACCATTTAAAATACATTATATTCCGTAGGTCAGCATGGCAGAATGAATAAGAACATGTGTTCTTTAACATCCATTGTGCTGATGCCGAGATAAGGGGTTCAACCCCTACAATGGACAGTTGGATTAAAATGTTGACCTATTGTCCTTGACTTGGGGATGTTAATTACAAGTACCTCTGAAGTTAGAGTGGGTTCACCTGATGGCTAGGGACACTTAATAGGGAAAGCTAATCCACATGCAAAATTCAATTATGCACTACTTGAAGTAGTGTGTATGGACTATGTTTGAGATCAAAAAGCGAGCGAGCGCAAAAAAAAACAAAAAAACATTATATTCCAACAATCAAGTTAGATATTCTTGCAGCAAGCAGTCCTAACAAACCTGGCTGTTAGATTTCTAGTGGCACAGATAGCTACAATAATGACCCCCTGAGCCGGCAGGTAAGCATGCTAGTCACTGCTCCCAGATATATTTGTTTTCATATTCTTTGTACATCCTGGATATCAACTGTGAAAAACCATCTAAAGAATAAATTATAAAAGCTATAAAACTAATGAAAGATGAGAAAGTTGCTGGTCAGATGGTGTCCCAGCAACAGCTTTAAATACAATATAGGGACTTCAACTTAAATACTGCACAAATTATTTGGTAGAGTCTAGGAGACCAAAGAAATACCAGCAGACTGGAGAGAAGGATATCTGGTGAAGTTGCCCAAGAAAGTCAGATATTCTTGCAGCAAGCAATCCTAACAAATCTGGCCATTAGATCTTTTGTGGGACAGATTACTTGTGGCACAGCTGCAATAGTTATTGCTCAATAGGTTTCCTTCAGGAATGTCACTTTTATTTTTCAATATCTGGCTGATTTACTTGGCTTCTACTATGAATCTTCTACAAGCTCTTAATGGTATATCCTGCTAATTTTTCCATTGCTGATTTCATATATGATTCTTTTGGGCTTACTTATACTCTTGATTTTATTGCTGCAAGAATATCTGACTTTCGTGGGCAACTTCACCATATATCCTTCTCTCCAGTCTGCTTGTATTTCTTTGGTCTCCGGGATTCTACCAAATAATTTTCACAGAAGTTCAGTTGAAGTGTCTATATTGGATTTAATAGATATAAACACAAACACACATGTTTGGGAGAATACTAATGTTTCAGAAAGCATTACATAGTTTGTCAAAAAACTTAATTTGAGAATTAAATATTAGATGATTAACCATTGCTGAAAAGTAGAAACAGAGTCAAACTGCAATCAACCTATATATATATATATATATATATATATATATATATATATATATATATATATATATATATATATATATATATATATATATCCCAGACATTTTCTGTTTTCTTATTCTGCGTACATCCTCAGTTATTATGAATGCTCCCAAATGAACAAAGCTGTCCTGTGTAAGTCATCCATGCTGGCATGCAATTTTATTTTGGCTGTTTTGACTGTTACTAACGCTGACCATGTGTGTTCTTATTGATCACGGTAAGTAGGACAAATCAGCAGTATCTGGACAGCTGTCCCTATCTTTTTCTATTTCTATGCTAAATTGACTATTTCAGAAGCACCATATTTCATCTAACTGAAGTGATAATACATTAATCTCTTAGAGCCAGTTCTAAGTCTGAAAATTAAACTTGAATAGTTGCTGAATATTTTCTGCTGAGCTGATTGCTTAAGTCATTTGTAATCTAACTAGGATGTTCTTTACTCCAAGCTTCCCAGTCAGATCATTGCTTTGTAACCTTGTAAGACATTGAAAGGCCATGCAAGGGATAGAGTTCCTCCGTTCTGTGCCCATCTGTCAGTCTTCTCCTTTCTTGGGATTTGACAGTGAAGAAGAACCCACTGGATCACTGTTCTATTGAAGACCTTTTTTGTTGGTTATTTGGTTTCACGTAGTTGCTGTTACTAGTTGTTTGATGATGATTATTATGTTGGCATTGAGTTATAACCTATTAGACTTTCTTGATGATGATTATTGTTGTTCATGGCTGTTGCCACTGATGATTGTGATGATGATGATGATGATGATGATTATGATGATGATGATGATGATTGATGTTGCTGCTGATGATGACTGTGATGATGTTGGTTTTGATGTTACTGTCTATGATGATGATGGTAGTGGTGGTGGTGTACTGTTGTAGCCTTGCTTTTGATATTGCTTTATTCTGCGTAACACTTATAATTAGTTAAATCTCCTAGTGGGATATTGATGCCACAGACTTGTGTGCATGAGAATTTGAGAGAGAGAGAGAGAGAGAGAGAGAGAGAGAGAGAGAGAGAGAGAGAGAGAGAGAGAGAGAGAGAGAGAGAGAGAGAGAGAGAGCAAAAATCAATATCTTCCTGTAGAATGTTTCGGATTTCTGAAGGACTTTAATTACATTTTCAAGCTTTATCTGGAACTATAGGTATAGGTATATATTTTAATAATTTAATTATTTCTAATTCCCTAAGTAGTTAAAGTACACCGTGAAACGAGTTGCAGGGATTAATAACAGTTGTAACTTAAGGTTAGTGCCTAGTGGAGTAGTGGTGCTAGGTGAACATATGTTTGTTCTCGAATAGTTTTTCAGATTCATTCACTACAAAACAATGTAATGAACAATTATAATTATATCACCAAGTTTGCATTGTTGTTGTTGTTTTTTTTTTCTTCAGGGAATTCAATGTTCTGTGATTTTTTTAAATACTAATTTTCGTTTTCTTTTATCTTCATCTGTGTAACCGTTGTCACTTTTCCTTGTTGCCTCTAGCCAAATGTGAAACTATTTTCGGAACTTCTGTCACTCGCAAAACTCACGACCTGTTTACTTAACTCACTGACTTCTGTTACTGCTCATCCTTCGTTGCATGCATACTGATTTTAAATATACTTACTTTCACAATACGCGCAGATACATGATGTTCTGATATAAATATAAATAACGATTCATCTTCAAGTGAAGTATGAACTGGGTGAACAAAATAAAATAATCGGAATATTTCTATCCTAGTCTCTCATTAAAACTTTTCTTCTAGAACTACTAAACTGAACTTTTATGAAAGTAGTTCTTATGGAACTTTTGAAGTTCTAACATAAAAATATCCCTAATCAGTTAACATATAATATCAGGAACCTATGATAACTGACATTTTATTACGTTTTAGAAATTGTGTAATGGTGTGCTTAAATATAAAGGTATAGAATGGAGAGTTGAATTGGGAACTATTTTCTTCCGCGTGAATAGACACCTGCCGAGTTCAGCCAGGGATGGTGCGAGGATGCCTCCTGCAAGTCTGTCCAAACATTGCTGCTGTTACCTCCCTTGTCCGTCAACTCCAGTTCGGGGACTCCCACATTCTTAAACTGTCGTGTCCTTAGCAGTAGCCTTATATTACCGGGGGCCCATCGAGGGAACCAAAGAAGAGTTACACCGTAGCCTACCAAGTGTGTGATGAGAGTCGACTAAAGCAACCTTTTTTGGGCCCATGCACCACTTCACCATATGTTCAGAATGTCATCCCCCCTTCATATTTGATTTTTTCCTACCTATAAATCCCCCCCCCCCCACTTTTCCCTACACAGTATACGTAAAAATGAAAGCTAAATGTAATAACACGTATTAGAACAAGTCTAGACGACTACATAAAACTTGATTTGCGGGTCTACTTACGTTATAAAACGAATTTCAGAAGGGCGAGAAGTACAGAACTGTAAGATATGGAGGAAAAAACAATATCAAGTAATCGGTTCTTGTATTAACGCGATCTTGAAATAATCTTAATTGCCATCTGATGATATTATACTTCCTAGGTGCTAGGACCATCAGGTTTTTTTTTTTTTTTTCAGATCTAAATGCACGGATGAATAGTTACGTGGCCAGTCTTTTCGTCTCAAAGCGAATGGCGAGTTCGGGTACTGAATCCACGCAGCAGCCAAGGTAAGATGTATTTCAGGGAATACACAACTTGTAGCTCCGTGGCGAAGAGTTTACAGATGCAGTTCGTAATCCCGCATACTCGCGTTCGAAATACAGTTGTGGACGATTTGGCAGCATACAGCCTTCCGTTGGTTTTTACGAAATGGTATGGGTACTGGTCGTTCAGAAAACAATGGCATACTGAACGTAAACTTGCTAAGAGATCACAACAGCAAAAATCAAAAATGCTGGTGTTGACTGCGAAGTCCTGTACAGGATATGCAACTAACATAACACAACTAATGGGCGCGCCCGTCAGACTATGGACATCGATACTTTTGGTTTTACACTTATACCAATACACACTTATACCGCCGGACACTACACACAAGCAGTAGACCTTTTAATGTCACTTCTTAGTCCATATGTAAATCTCTCCTCTCCTTGTTCTCATCGATTGCCTTCTTGATACTATAGTTGTGGTTCAGATGCTGACTAATTAGCGCTCAAGTGTACAAGGTTGACAACACTATCTTCTTCTTACAAAACACACGACTGAATCTATACACGCCCTGGTCACACATACTCTCCTTCAGGTATCGTTTACAATGGAACATGGTACACTTGATTGTAGTAAGAGCATTTCAAGATGAAAGAAACGTTGTCGAAGCACAGACGAAGCTAAGGTTCATAACCACAACTGGAAGCAGAGTAGGGTAGATGTTGCTAGCGAGCCGTTCTGTGCAAAAGTAAGTCCCATTTACCATCTACTTTAGCTTGTCGACTATTTGACCTTCGCAGTGTGAATTTCGTTCATCCCCCTATACTAAAAGTAAAAGCTTTGTCCAATACAAATGATTCACTCTGAATAGCCCTTCCTCAACTGTTTGGTCTGGTTCCTTAAATCTGATTTTGTTTACCTATGCTACTGTCTGTTTCTCGCAATGCTTAGTTGGCTGATTAAAATTCTTCATGTCGTGTAAGCGACGTAAAATAACAAAAACAACACCCTCTGTGATATTTTGTACAAATTGTACACAAATCATTGTTTTGTTCTAACTCTTTTATCTAGTAACATAAAATCTAAACAAATTTTAACCCTCAATCAAGACCCTGAAATAAATGGATATGTTATAAATACCCTACTAGATTACATTAGGCGTTGGGATGAAGTGAATACTCCACATCTCCTTAGGTTTACTTTCTCAGGTGGAATGAAGCCTGTCGGGGAATGCACCTTGCAGGCTTCGATAATAAAAGACAAATGCATACAACAAATCCGCAATGTGGTACTATACATTAGCGCCCAAGCTTTGCTCTCATCAAAATTAGTGTGCTGCTTGCGTACCAGCATGGAAGCAACGTAATCACTTCTCCTAAAATTGTGTATCTCGTGTATGAGTGAACAACTCGAACGACGGGGTTCGTAAAACAGCAATAAGAACAATCTCTGCAGAGTGTTGTGTAAACTGTACTCAGATAATCGTTTTGTACTAACCATTTATCCAGTCTGAGCCTATGCTAATATTACCAATGTGTTATGTTTTCACTTATAATATGATATCATGTACAGTCCTTTTCTCATCGCATTGCATACTGTGAGAGCTCATTTGGAATAAAGGCATGGGGGTGAATCTTGGATATATGCGGATACACACAATACTACAATACAATAGGGTGTACCTTGGTGTCAGAGTCCATCAAATCACGCTATGTTCTTGCCCAAGCCCCAGCATATATTTATGTATTCATTAATTCATCATGTGCCATTCGATAAGCTTGGGCAGTCATGATTCACCATCTCACTCGATCACCAGAGTCGTGGATCAGCTCAGTGTTCTTGTCTCGACCATACCTCGTGGCCAAGCTATCCAGGTATTTACTTCTCTAACTTACCCTTGTTCTCTTCTCCTGGATCTTGCCAGTTGTCACCAAGTTCTCCAATTTATTTCTTCTCATAACGTGACCAAATTTGTGACTGTCTGCGTCTAATTTCTCTAATCAGTGTACGATTTTCATTTGTTTCTTGTAGGACTTGGTCATTGGCGTCGTTATTTTTTTTCTGTCTGTCCATGGTATTCTTTGCATTTTCCTCACAAACCACGTTTCCGCAGCCATCGGATGTTTTTTCAGCTTTTCTGCTCATTGTCCACATTCACATCCATACAAAAGTATAGGTTCTATGTAGCACCTCAACACGCTTTTTCTCAAAGCAACTAATAAAAACCAATGATAAAAACACACCTTTCATAAAATCAAGGAAGATATGAAATGATGTCGATTCAAGAGAGGGCCAATATGGATGGCAAAGAAGCTAAATTGGGCAAATGGCCACACTAGAGAGTATTCGTGGGGAATCGGGGTATTATATATATATATATATATATATATATATATATATATATATATATATATATATATATATATATATATATATATATATATATATATATATCATATAGGCCCTGTGCAAAAACGTCTGTATCATTTTTATTTAAAGTGCATATCCTTTACAGGACGTTGCAGTCAACACCAGCATTTTACCACTGCTGTTAATGTCTTGGCAAGTTTTTACGTTCAGTAGTTTGCCATTGCTTTCTGAACGACCGGCTCCCATACCATCACGCTAAAACCAGCGCGACACAGTCTGCTGCCAAATCGGTCACCGCTGTGTTTCAAACTCGGGTAAGCGGCATTACGAATCATGTTGACAACGTTATCGCCACGGAGCGCGGCATCTTTATCATTACGACCCATCGAAAAGTTTCTCGATCTCTTGCCACTTGCACCCTCACGCCCAGCATGTTGGTAATACCCGGTGTCAATGTTCGGGTTGGTCGACAACTGTCTCTTCTTCCAGAAACAACCATTCCTTCCATTAATGTTCTTTTCAGGTCACCCCAGGGGCATACTGGTGTGCTGGTGAACGAACAGGGGGACAAATTGGCTGGCTCCACACCACTAGGTGGGGTATTGGTGCACGATAAGGCAGATGTGGCCAGTGTCCATTCGGATGATGTGTATAGTGTGGAAGCACAGATACACCATCGTTGCCTGGAGAAAATGGAGCGGCATGGAGTGACCAGAGGTTCTGGCCGACACGCAGTTCTAAAAGGAAAGGCAAGACGGACACATAATCAGATTGCAGCTGGTGCCATTAGTATTGGGATTCTTCATTGGTGGTTGAAGATGAGGACAGAGTACGTATGTGAGGGAATAACGTGTGGTGTGATGTCGGTTCTTGACTCAACTCAACTTCAAGCCACTCTCTAGCGTTTACTATGGCCAAAATATTTCAGTTTCCGAGTAATGAAGATGTTTGTGAGCCAGACAGGAATCTAGGCAAGCCAACAGCCGCTCAGGTACACTGTGCATAATGCCGCTGCCAGCATGCCAACACAAAAGTCCTCCACGAAAAATACAGCTCATCGTCGATGGAATCGGCAGTAATCAGAAAAAAGAAGTCTTTGACCTGGGTTTTATTCCATATGGCTCGGCCTATTTCCGCAGGACCACCCACCGAAAGCGCCGCACAAAGCACGAACTCCGTAGATCCAGCGACGACTCCCAGGAGTCTTCTGAAAAATGTGCTCGTGAACCGAAAAGTCAATTCAGCAACAGCCGGCCGCCATCGTTCCAAAAATGGAATTCACACTAGAAACAACCGCATACAGATGTAAAAGCATTCAACACGGAATTCACAGCTCACAGTGTCGCGCCCCGCACGCAAAGCAGGGTGACGAAACCTAACCTCCTTTGTGTAGTGTACGCCAAACGCCAACACTGACTCTGAACCGCCCTTGCAGAATCCACATGTGTAGATGATGACGACTTCTTATTTTTCACCAATATCCTGTTCAACCCATTTTAGGATATACACAATAGAATGTGCTAATCTTCAACTTTTATGACCGGTTACCATGGGTTTGAATCCACATTCAGGCAGACTGTTAAAAATATCAAGCCTTGAATGGCTACCAGAAAATATCTTGAAAAGTATAGGCGGCTTGCATGATACCGGCATGATACCGGCATGATACCGGCATGATACCGGCATGATACCGGCATGATACCGGCATGATACCGGCATTGCCCACAGAGTGTCCGCTGGTCTATTGAAATATGGGTCTAGCACCGGGTACCTTAATGTGTGGTAATGTGTGTAAAAAGGCCCTCTACCTATTTACTATGTTGGGAAAGCCAGATCTGGAGTGGTTAGTTAAGTCAATCTTCTTATTGAACGGGAATATATTTAGTGGATCGTCAGCCTGGCTAAGCAGCATGTTACTGTCTGTTTCCCAAACTCATTCACCCAGTGAATTGGTGAGCTTATTTATTACCCCAGCTAGTCCAATTGCTCTTAAAGTCACCAAGGGTCAAACAAGTTGTTCTCTGACAGCTGCAACATGGAAGACAAGGGTATGCTGTAAGGGGGGAAAAGGGGGAGTGTGGTTTATACGATGGGGTAAATAAACATAGTCTTTTCAGGAAGTCTTGTAACCAGATATTTGTTGCCAAAATGTTTGCTTCGTGATTAAGTTTGTAATGCACTCTCTTCTTCTCCTGCCTGTATTGCACTGGTAGCAGTTTCTGACAGCATTGACAACACCTCATGAATGTCCGTATCCGTCCTTTCTAAATGTTTCATGTGCATGTACTCTGAAAATGTGCTCACTTTTGTTTTGTGAGAGAGAGAGAGAGAGAGAGAGAGAGAGAGAGAGAGAGAGAGAGAGAGAGAGAGAGAGAGAGAGAGAGAGAGAGAGAGAGAGAGTTGAGCAGAAGCATGCCATGTAACACGCATGTTATGTAACACGCGAATCCATATGTTTGTGTATTCTCATCTGTCATATAATCAGTTGAATACCATTTGATTTTATCATGTATAATATAAACATACGTACATTACTGTAGTTTGAGTGAGAGAGTCAGTGAGTGTGAATGAGAGACAGAATAAGTGAGCGTGAGTGTGTGTGTGTGTGTGTGTGTGTGTGTGTGTGTGTGTGTGTGTGTGTGCGTGCGTGCGTGTGTGCATGCATGCATCACTATTTTTACGTCACACACTGTTTATGTACACATTTTTTCTCCATGTTTAACATTTTTATGAGACTGCTGACTACAAATGTCAGTGTATGTGTGTGAGTAAAGTGTGGGAGTTTGTTCATACTAGTTTCAATGCTCACGTGAGACATTTTGTATGTGTCTAGATGTGAGGATGTGTGAGTGTGTGTGGAGGATGTGTGTGAGTGTGGGGATATGTGTGTGTGGGGGATATGTGGGGTGTGTGGGTGGGGGTATGCGTTTGGATGAGTTGGGGTGTGTGGGTGTTCGTAGGTAGTGATATTTGTGGGTGTTGGTGGGATGTGTGGATGGATGTGTGGGGGTGAAAGTAGGGGTGTGGGAATGGGTGTGGGGGATGTGTGTATG
This sequence comes from Cepaea hortensis, assembly GCA_963921405.1. NCBI lineage: Eukaryota > Metazoa > Mollusca > Gastropoda > Stylommatophora > Helicidae > Cepaea > Cepaea hortensis. The sequence goes on along the minus strand of OY992877.1, from coordinate 167,940,058 downwards.
GGTGGAGGATGTGTGTATGGGACAGGTGCGGTGATGTGTGTTTGTGTAGGGGATATGTGTGGGTGGGTGGAGATGTGTGGATGGTTTGGGGAAGTATGTGTGGGTGGCGGGGTTGTGTGGGTAGGGGATGTGTGTGTGGGTGGATTGGGGATGTAAGGGCGGGTGGGGAGAAGTGAATGGTGTGTGGGTTTGGGAGATGTGTGTGGTGTGTTGGTGGGAGATGTATGCATGGTGTGTGGGTGGGGATATGTTTGTGGTGGTATGGGTGAGGATATGTGTGTGGGTGGGGGAGAGTGTGTGGTGTGGGGATTGTGTGATGGGTGCGGGGAATGTGTGTATGGGTGGGGGATTTGTGTGGGTGAGTAGGGGATGTGTGGTGGTTGGGAGAAGTATGTATGGGTGGTGGGGTGTGTGGGTGGGGGATGTGTGCGTGGATGGGGAATGTGTGGGTGGGGGTGTGTGAGTGACTTAGGGATGTGTAGGTGGGCAAGGGATGTGTATGTGTCAGGGTGGGATGCGTGAGTGGGTGGAGGATGTGTGTGAGTAGGGGTATTGTGATCGAGAGATGTTTGGTTGGGGGTCGGTGGGTGGGGGTGTGTGGGTGCATTGTGGAGGATGTGTTGGTGAGTGAGTGTGTGTTGGTGGATGGGTGGGGAATGTGTGGGTGGGTGGGGAGAGGTGTGTGGTGTGTTGGTAGGGGATATGTGTGGATATGTGTGTGGTGTGTGGGTGGGGTATGTGTGGGTGGGGGATTTGTGTGGTGTATGGGTGGGGGTATGTGGGGGGTGGGTGGGTGGGGGTGTGTGGGTGCGTTGTGGAGGATGTGTGGGTGAGTGAGTGTGTGCTGGTGGATGGGTGGGGAATGTGTGTGTGGGTGGGGAGAGGTATGTGGTGTGTTGGTTGGGGACATGTGTGTGGTGTGTGGGTGGGGAATTTGTGTGGTGTATGGGTGGAGATATGTGGGGTTGGTGGGTGAGGGTATCTGTGTGGGTGTGGATATTGTGTGGTATGTGGGTGGGGGATATTGTGTGGTGTGTAGGTAGGAATGTGTGGTGGTATGTGGATGTGGTATGTGTGGGTGAGGGATATGTGTGTGTGGTGCATGGGTTGAGAAATTGCATGGTAGGGGATGTATGTGATGTGCAGGTGGGGGATGTGTGCGGTGGGGGCTTGAGTTAGGGCATGTGTGGGTGGGTGGAGGATGTATGTGTGGGTGGTGGGGTGTGTGTGAGTGGATTGGGGATGTATAGGTGGTTAGGGAGATGTGTGTGTGTGTGGGTAGGGAGATGTCAGTTGGTGGGGATGTGTGTGTGTGGTTTGGGGATGTGTGAGTGGATGTGCGATCTGTGGGTTGGTGGGGGATGTGTGTGCGTGGGTGGGGAATATGTGGTCGATGGAGGTGTGGCTGGGGGATGGGTGGTTGGAGGTGTGGGTGGGGAGAGTATGTGTGGGTTAGGATGTGTATGTGGGTGGGCGTGGTATGTGTGGGTTAGTGGGGGGTGTTTGTGGGTGGCGAGTGTGTTGGGGGAACATGTGAGGGCAGTGTGTGTGGGTGGGCGATGTGTGGGAGGGGGATGGGTTGGTTGGTGGGGTATGTATGTGTCCCTGGGTGTGTGTGTGTGTGTGGGTAGGTGGATGGGGTGATGTGTGTTTAGGTGGTAGATGGGCCTCATAACATGGTAATTTGCCTTGTTTACGTTTACAACATTCATTTCACAATGTTTATTTTTCTTCCTATGTAAATTTATAATGCTCTTGATGAACGAAATATGAGTGATTGGAAGAGCCGAATGTAAGACGAGCCTGCATGCAATTTGTGACCCTTTTAAAATAAAGTTGATTGATTTGATTTGAAATGTTTCTCTTGAAAACAGGCACTGTTTTATTATCAGAACATTAATTGCATCATCAGTTATGCATATATTTTTGACATGGAAAATACGGGCTCTGCGGCCTTAACAAGTGAAAGCACTAATGATGAAGTAATCACTGACTGGCATGGCCACAATGCACAAATAACAAACACTGTCTACTTTATTCAGTCAACCTCATTAAACTTGTAAGTCAGTAGCTTCTTTTATGCTCCTTTTATTGGTTTTCATGTAAAATGGTGAGCTACTAAAAACATTCATACCTCAGCATAGAACTGTATGTACAGACTCAAATAGATATCATTGGATTATAGTTCAACAGTAATGGTATCATTACTTTAAAAATATGTTCAAACACTCCACTGACCATTTTTATTTTTTGCGCTCGCTCACTCAAGCATAGTCCATACACACTATTTTAATAGTAGTGATGGACTGAATGTTGCGTGTGGGTTTGCTTTCCCTATTAACAGTGTCCTTTGTCATCAGGCAAATCCACTCCGACTTCAGAGGTACATGTAATTTACATCCCCAAGTCAAGGACGACAGGTCAACATTTTAGTCTGGCTGTCTGGTGTAGGGGATGAACCACTTACCTCGGCATCAGCACACCGGATGTTTAAGAACACTGTTCTTATCCATTCGGCCATGCAGACCTGCACTGACCATTTGTTAATGTTCCATGCTTTCTTTCTTAACCTCTGCAAGTATTATCAAGATTGGTTTTGGTCCAACAATTCTTAGCATAATGCTTCTTCATTACTTAATTCTTATGATGATAATTCTTGATTAATTAATTCAGAACCATTGAGGTCATTATACCAAAATAGGTGATGCTTTGAATTAAAATAAAACTTGTGCTTTTGATGATGTAGAGGGAAACAAATTCTGAACATTTTTTTGGAACAGATTATATGAATATGAACAAACAGGCTATCTCATTTTTATTATTATTGGGTATTGTGAACTATAAACAATCCAAAACAATATCAAATTGTGATACATTTTAATTGTTTTGTGCTTATTTGTTTGTGTGTGTGTATGCTGAGCTTATAGGATTGTTCAAATGTTACTGGCTGTGACAGACTATTTGGTGCTTAGCTTATTGTTTTTAATGGTCCCATAGCAGTTTCCTGCTATGAGTCTATATTTTTAAAACCAAAATAAATAGGATGAGACAGCCAATCTTTCCCTGACTGTGACAAGCAATGAGTTCAGGCATCAAACTCATGTCCGACTGTGCTCATGACGTTACCAGCTGAGTTCATTAGCTAAATTTATAGGACTGTTTTAATGTTTTTGGCAGTTATAGGTTGTTCTAGATTTATTAACTCTTTCAATCTCGGAAGATTTTGTGCTAGATAGCCAAGAGGAAAAATAGCCACAATGAAAAATCAAGACTGCATTACTTTCAAAGAGGCTAATTACAGAATCACCCATTTGTTACTGGTGCCAATAAGGGAAGCTATCATGTGTATTGTATAAGATACAAATAATAAGGGTTGGTGTGAGATTGGCTCCTTAACCTTTAGAAAACTTTAACTGTAAAATACAACCAATTATGAATGAATCTATAGAAAAGAAAAGAAAAACAACTCAGCCAACCATGATGGAAGGACGGTCTTCACCTATCCCAGAAAAAGCATGACATGATGTGGAGAAAGCTGTAAGAAGTGTGGATAACTAATCTTCTTTCACCTCAGAAATAACACCTGGAATTATAGAACTATGTATGAATTGGGAAAGACAGTGGAAGCAGGGTGTGGGGAATGAAATATTAAATGAATAGCATTTAGGGATTATTTGTTAAAATATGGAATGAAGCAATCAAAAACTCATAGACTCAGGTTAAACAGTGCTGTTATTACGCCATCCAGAAGGAAACGTCCTCTCATGGTGAAGGAGTGACCTAATGCTATCAGAAGAGGCAGAGAAAGGACTAATAGAGTGGAAAGCAATGAGTTCTACAATAATAACAGCAACTGGAAAACCAGAAAAAGGAAAGTATATATGTGATGTGATCCAGAGTTACACCACCAAATGATAAGGATGAATCAGGTCAGGAAGAATGTTACACAAAATTAAACACTATATGTAATAAAAGAATTGCCAAATCTCAATTGTTTGTATTAATTGATGTTTGTATTTTTGTTAAAATTATCTTTATTAGTAAAATAACAGTTAACATCAAATTGTCAGCAACAACATTGTCTTGATCACCACATTTCATTCTAGAACAGATGTTATTAACAAATGATTTTAGATGATTACAGAAGAATGATATTATAAGGACTACTCACAATGGCGTATGTACACAAAATAAGTTATATTTAAACAAAACAAAAAGTATGAGATCATTGTATTCAATATCACAATTACTGAAAAAAATAGTTTTCACAACATCAAACTTATTATACACATCGCAAATAGATACATCATAAATAAGCCAGTTCTGGATGATGAATTTCCACCCAGATTTAGGCCATGATCTATAGGCTCTACAATGAATCTAGTATATTGGATTCATGTGGTTTAATAAAATGCTCTTTAGCTGAATCATGCTTTGCTACATTCTAATATGCCTTACTAAAGATGTGACATTGCAGTACCAGTCTTGCAGACTCCACTGATTTATGGGTTTAGAGAGTAGAAGGATATATCTGAAACACTGACCTTGAGGAGGTGGTACTTTAGTACAAGATCAGCAGTAAATTCTCTAAACCAAACTAATAATATAAAAATAATTATCTGTGGCAGAAGCTACTAAAGTTGCAAATGGTATAAAATATGTTAAAGTAACTGTCTGTGGCAGAAAGGCTAAAATAATAAATAAAATATAGTTACTGTAAGCTAGGGCATGTAAGGTGTAAGTTAAATTATTATTGCATTGCTAAACTGCCTGGAGGCACTAATTTAAATAAATAAGAATAAATAGTTTTGTGCTTAATTTTAAAAGGTTTTTAATTTATCATAAATACATGTATATCTAAGCACACTTTGGATTTGTTGGACAATTGATGCCCACTACAGTGAAATGAAGTGTCACATATTTTTATACCAACACAAGAGCCATACAATGACAAAAGACTGATACAATAAAACAGTGAAGCATACATTCAAATTCAAGAATACCACAAAGTAAAAACAAGATGTAAAATGAGAAAATGTGTTATCACCTAGCCTTTTTACTTTGTAGGCCCACAGGAAAAAAATATCTGGAGGTTATTATTAATATAAGGCATAAAAGTAGGAGGACATAACATCAACAATATTAGATGTGCAGAAAACATCTCTTTAAGTATTGAAAGCAACACAACATACTGGAAAAATTATTGCTTGTGTGTCAAAAAGATTAAAAAGTTAAACAGCAAAGTGACAGAAACACTGGTTAAAGATAACACTTGCTAGTTCATCATAAAAAAATGTCTAACTTAGAACACCATGAGTCCTTCTATTGCTATATTAAGATATCGACAAGATGCTACTTCCAATACTTTTGAGTGATAAACTCCAATACAGAAAAGCATGGAAGTACAAAAACTTGCTAATGTGCCTAACTAGCCTAGCTGTAGGATACAGAGACAATAATGTGTCATAGTCAGATATAATACTAAACAAAACCTCCCTTCATGGGTATTCTAGAATTCTAGCTAGAACTAGTCTAGCTAATCAAAATAGGATCAACCATGACTGCCTCTTTAATGATGCCTAAACCAGACAACAAACTTTACGTGCACAAGATTACATGTAAGTAAAATACCCTTACATTACAGCCTTTGAGGCATACTGGGCCAATGATGCTAGCCATATATTTGTATCAACCAATTTGCACTTAATGGTGATATGGTCAATATCTGCTGGCCATCTCTTCTTACCATGACATTTTCTGATACCCATTTATGCTGGGAGTCCAGGTAACTTAAAAATCTGTCTTGCTGCGAATGTGAACACAGGACCGCAGGAACTGCAGTTTGGCATGCAAGCCACTGTGCTGCTGTTGAGGCAAGAGCAGTTTCCCATGATTATGGCAAACAGTCAGCACTCCATGTGTAATGTTATGTGTGTGCTCAGAATGGGTGTGTTGCTTGCCTATCAGGATCAACAAGTTATCAATAGTTTCTTATTAGATCAGTCTGTATAAGAGTGGACAACTTGATGTGATGGGGTTCTCTATCAGGATCAACAAGTTATCAATAGTTTCTTATTAGATCAGTCTGCATAAGAGTGGACAACTTGATGTGATGGGGTTCTCTATCAGGATCAACAAGTTATCAATAGTTTCTTATTAGATCAGTCTGCATAAGAGTGGACAACTTGATGTGATGGGGTTCTCAGTGAACCATCAATCAACCAACTAGCCAGTCAACCAGCCTGACTGTAAAAAAAGAATGTTGTCCTTGGAAATGTTTTAAAGAACAAATACGTTTGTTCCCATTTAACCACAATGGGGGATGATAACAAATTATTTTTATAACTTATATCCAGTATAAAAGTCAACCAAGGTGTAGAACAAATGGTTGACTGAATTTTCACATTTCTTTTATTTCATTTGTCTAATGGTTCTAGAAACATAAATCTGTATAGTAGTAAACAGTTCACTTACAATAAGAGTTCTATAGATAATTGTTCACTATAGTCAACTGATTAAAGATTTCATTACAGTTAACAATATTTGCAAAAAGAGAACTTGGAACTATTGCACCTGTTAAGTGACACATATCCAACTGACAAATCACAAAGGCTAAATGAAACTAAGGCAACAACAGCATTCAAGCATAAAAATCATTCATCATTGTGAAAATGTTAAGCATTGCACTTTTAGATTATGTACATTATACATGAAAAAATTAAACATAGATAAAGCAACGAAGGTATGGCTGAAAATAAGAAATAGAGATTGCCTAAGTTTCCAAAACATTAAATAAAGAAGCAACAAAAAACAAATATGGGAAGCAGTAAATAACATTAAAAATAAAGTTATGTCTATGTCTGTCTGTCTGCCAGTCTGTCTAATCTATTATCTATCCCCATAAAGACACAGCTCTGTGGTCCACATATGCCATTAAGTGTTGCTGGGAGCCGAATGTCCATATGTCAGATTCCAGATAAAAGTATAGGATGAGTTAAAAGGGATGGAAACGGATTAAATAGTCAGTTACCAATTTTACTGAAGCAGACGATAGTCAGTCATAAACAAATAACAAATAACACTTGATAGAATCTATCCATCTGATTCTTGATCAAATGTGTGTAGTATAAGCTTGTTAGAATCTACACATCTGGTTCTTGGTCAAGTGTGTCTAGTATACACCTGATAGAATCTACCCATCTGGTCCTTGATCAAATGTGTATAGTATAAACATGTTAGAATCTACACATCTGGTTCTTGATTAAATCCATTTGATTCTTGGTCTTCCTGTAGCTTTGATTATAGGCACAAAATATTGCTTATTGGACTTCATCTTGATAATGTTTGAATCCTTTTCTTTGCCTCAATTAATATATGCATTTAAAAAAAAAGTCAAAACAAAGAAATACTCAAATGAACTATCATGTGGTGTTGAAGTAAACTAATAACATTAACAGTAGATGCCAAACACAAGACATGGAGACATGTGCAATAATTGTTATCTACATGGCACTACATACTGAAAAACATAATTGGGGAAATAAAATCAGCATTCAACAAATTAGTTCTACATGTATATACTACTCTTTATATTGCTTGCTATTCATTATGCATATGTATCTAATTCTAATATAACCAATCACATTCATCCAAACAAATATATACATAAGGTATAATAGGTAAGGAAATCGTACAAACACAGCGGCTAGCAAGCTTGCCTGCATGAGCAGTGGTCATTTGTTCATATTCCCATTGAGGCAGATTTTTAAATTGACCTGCACTCTCAGGTCATTCCAGCCTAAAATGGACAGCAGGAAATATCCAGGGAAGTAAAGATGACCAGTGTGACACTGACTACACCACCCGGCTACTGCTCTAATTGATCTGTACAAATACAGGATATAGGTCTGGCACCACCCGGCTACTGCTCTAATTGGTCTGTACAAATACAGGATATAGGTCTGGCACCACCCGGCTACTGCTCTAATTGGTCTGTACAAATACAGGATGTAGGTCTGGCACCATACACCCAGTATGCCTCTAGACATGTAAACAAGTTACTTTAGAAGTAAAAGTCAAGGATGCTTTCACAACTCATTCTGGTTTATTAAGCATATGGTTAGTTAGTTGCATATCCTTTACAGGATGTCACATTCAACCCCAGCATTTTTTGGCTGTTTGTGATCTCTTGACAAGTTTAAATTCAGTAGTTTGCCATTGCTTTCTGAATGACTGGCACCTATACAATTTCATAAAAAATCTTAAGCAATATGGTGTGCTGCCAAATCACCCACATCTGTGTTTTGAACGCAGTATGCAAGATTATGAATTGCACCCGGAAAACATTCACCACCGAGCCGGGTGGAGGTATATGGTGCTAACCCTATATTTTTATAGACCAACTGATACTAGATGGAAGATGTGATCAGTATCAAGATGGCTGCCCTTTCTTCCAAGAGCATTTCCTTGCACCAATTTTAGGTTGAGTCGACCTGGGAGCCCAGAATAATTTTACAAAAAACCAACCCTCAAAGGGGATTTGAATACAAAAACACTGGACATGCAGGCAAGGGTCTAGTCACTGCAACTCCCAAACAATATATACATACATATACACAGTTAAATACATATTATGCACATATTTACAGTCTTCACATGAATACACTGTTGTCAAGGCTTTATAAAAAACATGGTCACTACTTGGTAAGACATAAATAAGATGATTGTTCATGATATAACATTGTCTAGTGATTACCTACATGTGTAGATTCATGGGTAAAGATAGTCCTGTGTCTGAAACTGTCATTACAGAGTAGAGAGCAGATTTGACTGAAATTGCAGTGTCATTGTGAGGGATACGGTGAGATTTTCTTTTTCTATTTGCCCATTTCATATTGGGCGTTAATTTTGAATCTGAAGTCTTCACTTTTATGTTAATGAAATGGTCAATAACTATGTTAATGAAATGGTCAATATCTATTAATTCGAGCATTCATTTTAAGCTGGGGTATTTCTTGTAACAGTGGGCAAGTTAGTGCAATCGCATGGAGGCTGCACTGATAATGTACTCATTGTCCTTTAAGATAGGGAAAGGTTAGCAATCTATTCCTGTGTGCACTCAGGTTTTCAAAATTTGATGGTTGTAGCTCATGACAAACCCAGAGTTGGTTCCTGTTTCAGGATTTGTATTTTTATTTTCTGCAACAGAATTAACACTAACATATTCTGACGAGATGTCTGTTCTGAAACATTGAATGGCAACCAACCAAATATTGTAGAATTTTCTTGTCAAAAATAGGACACAATAATACATATAATTATAGTTTAGTTTAGTCGACGGATCAACATCACGGCACATGGGTGTAACCCATAAGTGCTCCGTTATACTCCTAACTTAAGCCTGAGTCCGGAGAATCTCAGCTCGGTGCACAAACTCCTTAGCACAAGTGAGGATAATGAAATACTTTGAGTAGATTATTAACTCAAAATTTTGCCTAGATTCAACCTGTTTTGGTGGTTTCAATGACTTGTAGAAAACCACAATCTTTATTAATACTATTCATTTTAATATTAGTGAATGCAATCAGAAAGAAAGAAGAAGAAAAATTTCTGAAATAGCGGCTGACAAGCTTTTAATGTGATAATGTCATCTGGAAGCCTTGAAACAGTGACTAAATTAGAGAGTGTATGACTATTATTTGACTGCTTTATATGTGTGTGTGTTCTGCTTATTTAATGATGGATATCATACACAAACACTTCCATGTCATGCGAAGAATGTAGCTCTTCAATACCAATACTTTTTCCCCTAACAAATATTTAAATGATGCCTACAATTTTTCTCAGAAAAATTTCAAGCAATACATAAACCCAAAATTAGATTATGAATAATAAACAGGTTACATTGTAAAGAAGTCAAACAGAATTACTGTTCTGGCAAAGAACAAGCAGTTTCTTGATCATGTGAACAATTCCTGACAGTTTAAGGACTATTGATGAATAAGATCCAGCAATAAACAGTTTCTTGATTAAAAGAAAACAGTTCCAAATGGTTAATGGGTCACTGAAGAATAAGAGCCAGCAATAAATAGTTTCTTCACTAAAATAAAACAGTCCCCAACAGTGGGAGCGGCTGGCCGAGTGGCCAAGAATGCCAGGTTTTCCTTCGGGAGACCTGGGTTTGAATCCTTGGTAAGGTGTGGATTTATCTCTGTCAGGGGCAAAAAGAAAACCCTAACCTGCACAATTCGCGGTGAATGCACTAGCCATTTGGCTTTACTTTTTCAGGCTCAAGACCCTCATGCCCTACACTGCAAGATAATATAGGCAGTAGATGACAATCCCCAACAGTTAATGGGTCGATGAAGAATAAGAGCCAGCCATAAACAGTTTCTTGATCAATAGAAAATAGTTCCCAGCAGATAATTGGTTACTGAAGAATTAAATCCAACAATAAACAGTTTCTTGATGACACTCATTTACTATGTTGTCAACATATTACGTTTTCATGACATCAAAGCCACAGGACTTTATTCATACCCAAAAATACCTGCACATTAAGGTATATCAACTTTTCAGAATGCAACAATATATGAAAATAATGAAACATAGCACCTGCTGAACATAAACTTATAATTAATAATTAAGCATTCCTTCTTCTCCTTCTTTTCCAGTTAAAACTATAATCAAATGTCCATTCCTGAAAACTGCTGCCTAACACTGATGCACTGTTAGTATGGTATTTGCTTTGTGTAGCATCATTAATAACGGATTTGCTATTGCTTGATATAAGTATGGTGGCTGTGTGGTCATCGTCGCATGGAAGCAGGTGTATAAAAGCATTGTCTACTGATGTGACACACAGGCTGCTGTTGTTAAGATTCAGACGATCTTTCTGTGAAACAAGAAACAGATTGAAGGTTATGTGTAAGATATCTCTGTGAAATATGAAAATGATTGAAGGTTATGTGTAAAATATCTCTGTGAAATATGAATATGATTGAAGGTTATGTGTAAGATATCTCTGTGAAACATAACAATTATTGAAAATTATGTATAAGATATCTCTGTGCAGGTCCCCATGGCCGAATGGGTAAGAATGCGTATTCTTAAATATTTGTTGTGCTGATGCCGAGGTAAGCGGTTCAACCCCTACACCGGACAGCTGGGCTAAAATGTTGACCTGCCGTCCTTGACTTGGGGATGTAAATTAAAAGTACCTCTGAAGTCAGAGTGTTCGCCTGATGGCGAGGGACACTGTTAATAGAGAAAGCTAATTCACACGCAGAATTCAATCCATCACTACTATAAATAGTGTGTATGGACTATGCTTGAGTTCAAAACGAGCAAGCACCCAAAAAAAAATCTCTGTGAAACAATTATTGAAGGTTATGTTAAAATATCTCTGTGAAACATGACAAAGATTGAAAGTTTACCAATTTTTCAGTAATTTCTGAATCTGCTGCTATACCGCTGTGTGGATTAACATGAAAAAATTCTGAAAATTCACAATGAAACGAGCAGCTGATGAACCAAGCACTTCAACAAGAAAACAAAGTAGGTCTAGGCTTTCCACAGTCCAACAGGTGATCGATACTTTCGTTGATTCAGACTCTAAGGAGTCAGAATTTCATCTAGAATACGTTTCCAATTCAAGTGACACAGACAGTGAGAGCTCGAGTGATGAGGAGAATCTTGAACCTTATAGATCTAGAGCTAGATTAATAGTAAGAGAAGGGGGGCATACAAAGACAATCCATGCAAGAAGGTGAAGAGCAACACCTGGTGCTCACTTTGCAAGAAGTACCTCTGTGTGAAACAAGGCTCATCCTGCTGGGTGGATTGGCACACAAAGGTGGAATATTGGCACTAGATGAAAGGTAGACCTATTACCTACAATGTCTCCAAGTTACATCTTATTCTAACCACTTGTTTGCATGTAACTAACATTTTTCTATATCATGTTGGTTTTTTCTCTTTAATGCTCAGGAGCCCAGGTATAGGGGACAGTTAGGTTCAGGGCCTGAGGTCTGGTAGGGTTAAGATCTCTCTATAAAATCTGAAAAAAAAATTAAAGGTTACGTGCAAGATCTCTCTGTGAAACATGAAATAGTTGAATAGTTATGTGTAAGATCTCTATGAGAGTACATGACAAAGATTAATGGTTACATGTAAGATGTCTGTGTGAAACACGACAAAGATTAATTGTTATGTGTAAGATCTTTGTGTGAAATATGATAAAGATTAATGGTTACATGCGAGATCTCTCTGCAAAACATGAAACAGATGTAAGATCTCTCTCTCTCTCTCTCTCTCTCTCTCTCTCTCTCTCTCTCTCTCTCTCTCTCTCTCATTCACACACACACCACAAAAACCTCACACACACACTGCACACCCACACACGCAGAAGTATATATATGCAATGTCTGCAAAGAATGCCTGGTATTAGGTGGCAAGGTAAAATCTCAAATACTGAAGTATTAGAAAGATTGGTGGATTGTGTGAGGATTCGTTCCATGCTCAGTCATCATAGACTTAGATGGATGGGAAACATTAGGAGGATGGACGATGGTAGAATAGCAAAGGACATCTGTTTTGGTGAATTACAGTTGGGTCAAAAATCTCGGGGTCAGCCTCTACTTTGGTACAAAGATGTGTGTAAGGAGGACATGGCTGACACAGGCACTGATATTGCACTTTGGGAGCTAGTCGCAGCTGATAGCATTGCATGGAGGGAAAAGATCAGGAATGAAATAAAGACAAAGGAGAAAATTATTGCAGATAGACAACACAGTGAGTGGGTGAGATGTCAGATGGTGCATGCTGGTGGAAATGACCATGTGTTAACATGCATCCATTGTGGACGAACATTTACAGCATGAATTGGTCTGATCAGTCACATTTGAAACCACCATGGCTTGTGGTTATTATGCCTTTTTTTTAAGAAGCTCAATGTAATAAACTATCGTCTGTCAAGCCAGCAAGGAGCCAGTATATATATATATATGTCTATTTAAATTATGCTGTATTTTATTATGTCCAATTAAGTAATGCTGTATCATGTTATGTTACATGATGTTACATTACATTATATATTAAAATTATATATTAAAATATACCTTATACATCCACATTACATTTGAAGTGCATCGAGAGAGCACTAACTGTTTGTTAAGCCCTGGTACAATGCAAGCATCTCCTTGTTTGAGTTGATGGTCAGACGTTAGATGAAGAGTCTGTGGAAAGAAGCAATTCAACTTCTGAAACATAAATCAAATGTTCAGTTAACAAATGTGTAACACTTGAATCATATTTGACATCACTTTGCTAAGCTCATGGATTTATTTGTGGAAGAGAATATACAGACTATTAATTAACTATTGTTAATGATTTTGACTCCCATTGGCACCTTGCCGTCTTGACAGACGATAGTTTGTGCTTCAAAAAGGCATAATAACTATTACCCATGGCGGTAGTGAATGTGACTGATAAGGCCAATTCACGCTGTAAATGTTCGTTCACAGTGGGTGAACACATGGTCATTTCCACCATCATGCACCATCTTACGTCTCACACGCTCAGTGTGTGACTTATCTGCAATAATTTTCTCCTTTGTCTTCATTCCATTTCTGATGTTTGCCCTCCATGCAACACGTTCAGCGGTGACTTGCTCCCAGTGTGCATTATCAATGTCTGTATCAATCATGTCCCACTTACACACATCTTTGATTCGTAGTAGAGGCCAACCCTGAGATCTCTTACCCATCTGTAATTCACCAAAAAAGATATCCTTTGGTATTCTACCATCATCCATCCTCCTAAGATGTCCTATCCATCTAAGTCTACGAAGACAGAGCATGGAATAAACCATCACACAACCTGATCTTTCCAATACTTCAGTATTTGTGATTTTGTCTTGCCACTTAATACCAAGTTTTCTTCGCAGACACTGCATATGAAAGCTGTTTAAACGTTTCTCTTGGTGTGAGTAAGTTGTCCAGGTTTCACTGCCATAAAGAAGAGTACTATAACTATGCTCATCTTGGAAAGCAACACAGCTCATTAAAGAACTACAATAAGGTACTAACATAACTTCATCAAGTACCTTGCAGACCGGCGTGGGCGACCATGCTTCTCCACATGCGATCTCCAACAGTATGAATTAATTTGTGTGCTGACTTCCTTCCATGCCATGACACAAGACTGTCAAGAATTGTCTCTTGCTGTCTTCCACTATCCCTCTTTGCACAGATCTGTTTCTGTTTTTGTCTTCTCATTATGTGACAAAATAACGAAGACTGCCTCATTCTGTTGTTTGTAATAAGCTGTTTTTGTTTCATAACCTCCTTCAAAATGTCCAGATTGCTAATTTTTACTGTCCAAGAAATGTCCAGCATTCTTATATAAAACCACATCTTCAAGGCTTCCTTCAAAATGTCCAGATTGCTAATTTTTACTGTCCAAGAATTGTCCAGCATTCTTATGTAAAACCACATCTCCAAGGCCTCCTTCAAAATGTCCAGATTGCTAATTTTTACTGTCCAAGAAATGTCCAACATTCTTATATAAAATCACATCTCCAAGGCCTCCTTCAAAATGTCCAGATTGCTAATTTTTACTGTCCAAGAAATGTCCAGCATTCTTATATAAAACCACATCTCCAAGGCCTCCTTCAAAATGTCCAGATTGCTAATTTTGACTGTCCAAGAAATGCCCAGTGTTCTTATCTCTCTCTCTCTCTCTCTCTCTCTCTCTCTCTCTCTCTCTCTCTCTGGGTGTGTGTGTGTGCGCTCGCACCCATAGACGTGCATGCAAGCACATTTACACATAGTTACATACATGCATACATTTCATAACTTTCTTAAAGACTTGTTGACATATGCAGTCAGAGAAGCATTGAATGTCAGAGTCAACAAACAGATACTACAAGAGGTAACAAGTCTCTCGTATCTTGGACAGATGTTGGCAACAATAAAACATAAATAAAATAGAATTGAAATGACAGAAAATATATTAAATAACATGAAAAGATAAATAAACATGACATTAAATATTGAGTTGCTTAGAGAAGTTATGATGTCCGCCTCTGGCTCGTGCAGGCCTGGTTCGATTCAAGGAGTGGACTGTCTGGATGTTTACAAAAATAGGAAATGAATTAAGAGCAGTCTGTGAGAGTGTAAACTGTAGCAAGAGATAGAAAGTATTAGAGATCCAGTGCAGCCAACCTTCATTGTGGAGATGGCACTTGACTGACTGACTAATTAATGTTATACTCCATCCAGATCTCTGGTTTATAGATCAGATGCCTAACTTTCTCAGACAAAAGCAAAAAGCATAAGATCCTATGTCCTCATTAAAAAATCTCTTGGTAGTTGGAAATTATAAAGAGTATTCTACGTAGGCCGGTCTCCCTGGCCTAGGAGTTAGCAACTTTCTTCGTAATCCTGTTTACTCTTGTAAGTAACATGACATGTGTGAGAATCGGTGGCAGTTCTCTCCGCGTCGGTAACTTATGAGGTATGTGAGCCAGCCGCTCAGAAAGCAATGGCAAACTACTAAGCGTAATCTTGCCAAGAAATCAACAGTCAGCTGAAAGATGCTGATGTTGACAGCGATGTCCTGTAAAGGTTATACGAAAAAAAATATTCTACATAGGCTATTGCTGTGGTAACATTTCAAAATGACAAAACCCACCAACATAAATATAGTTATAGTACATGCTGGAGGAAGCTCAGCGCAGGCAACAACTTACTTGATTTCTGCCACCATGGCAGGCTGAAAGACCAAGGTAATATCCATATGCTGAGTTCATGATGTCAAAACACATGAGGGACCCCTTATTCCTCACCTGAAATAAACAGGGAACTATATGTAAGTAAGTAAAGTAGAAAATCCTTGTACACACCTGAAATAAGCAGGGAACTATATGTAAGAAAGTAAAGTAGAAGATCCTTGTACACACCTAAAATAAGCAGGGAACTATATGTAAGAAAGTAAAGTAGAAGACTCCTGTACACACCTGAAATAAGCAGGGAACTATATATAAGTAAAGTAGAAGATCCCTGTACACACCTGAAGGTGTACTGGGCATATGGTGCTAGACCGATATTTGTACAGACCAGCAGCATTTGGTGAGTGATGAGGGCCACCTTCACTTCCCAAGACATTTCCTGGTGTCTATTATTAGACTGAGTTCTTGGAAGCCCAGGTAAAATTTACAACATTCACCTCAATGTGAATTCGAACCCATTACCACCAGGCCAGTAGGTAGGAATCTAGCTACTATGCAACTGCGGCTCCCAAAACATATGTTGCACATTATATACAATTTTTAAAAATTAAAATCAAAAGGAATTTAAACTGTAATTATAAAATGTTTTCATGTACATTCAACAACACTAATTAGATAGAGAGATAAACAAGTCTTTAATAATGAGAATAGTCAAATGTTATGTATATAACTTAACTTATTGGACTTAAATGTTACAGAAAATTCCTGATAATATTGTGGACTAAGAAGAAGTAAAATACCGACATTCTACAAGATCTGAACATGAAAAAACACTGGCTCATAAATAGCACCATGCCAGGAAACTAAAATATGTTGGCCTATTAAACATCAAAGTAGTTGGGGAAAGAACAGCAATGATCACATGGTTCCTGGGAGAAGAAGAAGGGTTGATCAGCATGAAGATGAACGCTGCACATTGCAAACACCTTGGCCATGAAAACATATGAGGCAAGGAAACTGGTCAAGAATGGAGAAACTTTTCATCCGGCCATTATGAGAGTGAGTGATATTGTTCAAAGGATCTGCTACATAATGACAATTCAACATTACTATATAGTGCGACAGTGTCTAGAGTAAACAAACAAATGTAATCTTTAAACTGAATATTTAAAACAAACCAAATCCAAATCCTTCCCTAAACTTAACTCATGTTCGCAATGGGTACGCAATGGTGGAAATACACAGATAAAGTGACCACTGGGGAAGCCAGATTTCTTTAGCATGCTCTGACGAAATGTAAAAAGTAAGAGAACACATTATATGGTGGCTGTGGTTCATAAGGAGTAACCAATCATGCATCACGTATTACTTGGGACTGAAAAAGTTGTGAAGGTCTGTACATGCAGCAATACATTAAAACATTTTACCTGACCATATAACACAGTGTCTTTAGGTACGATGTCCATCTGGGGAAATACATTGTCCAGGTACCATTTGAATGAATGGCAGTTGAGATCCTTTCGAAGTTGTTCTCTGTCTTTTGTATCCCCAATGTCTAACTCATCTGGAAGATTCTTAAAGAGAAAGATAATAAAGCATTATACAAGAAAAACAAAGGGAACATCACTCATATGGTACTTTCTGAACAATTGCAAACACACTATTTATGACTCAGATTGTGCTTTCTGAACAATTGCAAACACACTATTTATGACTCAGATTGTGTTTTCTGAAAAATTGCAAACACACTATTTATGCAACATATGCAATTCAGATTTCTTATAATATGAGGTACCATTATAAATATGTGCTGGGTCGCAAAAGTGACATCCTTCAATACAAACTGCCTTATTTACATTGTAAATTCCTAATGGAACTCTCTTTTTTACTCTGAAAATATGCTTTATGATGCTTTGATTTTACTTAGATTTTTCCCCTTTGCTGTGGATACCTTGTAGTGGGGCTTGCATATCCCAATGATCACAAGAGCTATGCCGACAGTAGAGCAACTACTGGTAGGGTCTTCCATGGCAGACAACAGGTCAAGGGATAGGGACCAGACAAAGTGAGACTCGAACCTGCTGCCTTGTAGGCCAGAGGTTCCTAAACCAAGGCACGCGGGCCATGTGTGGCCTGCCAGCTGTAAGAAAGTGGCATGCGAGGCCTCGGTATTTAATATAATATATTTTAATAATTTGTTTAAAAATGCACTCTGAGCGCCCTGTAAGCGTGCGATAATTTACTTTGCTCGTGGTTGTTATGCTTAGATATTATCGAATGTGCCTGTTCAGTTCACAACAAAATGTTATGAAGTTCCCATATCCCAGCTTTATCGACCAATCAGAGTGCGCAAGGTACCATGTTGTCGCCTGTTACAACTGTTAGCAGAGTCGGTTGTATTGTGTTGAAATTAGATTTTTTCAAATAATATTTTAGCGTTAAAGCCTATAAACATGAATGTGGAAAATCTAAAATCAAACAAAAAACAAACAAAAATGTGAATATGTTGCTTGTCGTGAATTCAACGAAGATTGGACAAAGAAATTTATGTTTATGCCAAGCCATAGTGGTAAACCGGTTTGCTTAATCTGCGGATTTTGTGTTTCTGTTACAAAAAATTTAATCTGGGACGACACTTCATGACCACATATTCAAACATAATTGCTCAATATCCGATCAATTTGGAGTTAAGAAAAGATTTCATAGAGAAAGTTCTCTGACCAGGCAGCAGTCATTCTTTACCAAGGCTAACAAACAGAGCAAGAGTGCTGTTGTTGCGTCGTACAAAGGTGCCCTTCTGTTGGCTCGCAAAAAGAAGCCGTTCACCAATGCAGAAGAAATAATCAAGCCTTCCCGTAAAATTGCTGCTAGAATGCTTGGCGATGAAAAGTGAAAAATGAAATTTGATCAGATTCCTTTGTCTAATAATACTATGGCCAGACGAGTTGAAGAATTAGTCAACGATGTTCATTATCAAATAGCAGCACATATCAAAAATTTTAAATTTTTTTTTTTCATTGGCAGTGGACGAATCCACTGACATTTCTGATCTGAGCAGTTTTTGTTCGAGCAATAAACAATAATTTTGAAGTCATTGAAAAACTTCTAGGACGTGAATCAATGTATGCAACTACCAAAGGGGCTGAACTGTTTGAAACTTTGAAGTTGTGTGTAGAGAAAAACAAAGTAGAATGGACCAAATTGGACAGTGTATGCACCGACGGTGCTCTGGATTTGACGGGTAAAAAGTCTGGATGTCTAGCATTATTGGAACAGTTTCTTGGCAGCACTATATTAAAATGTCATTGTATAATTCACCAAGAAGCTCTGTGGGAAAAGACTTTAAATCTGAAACATGTCATGGATGTTGTTCTGAGATGTGTGAATACAATTCGAAGTAAGGCGCTAGTTCAGATAGTTTCTATCAGAACTGAACGAGGAATACAATGATCTACTGTTACACTGTTATGTCAGATGGCTATCTAAAGGGAAATGTCACCGCCTCACCTTTAGAGACATTATTTAGTTCTGTTACATTTCTGTGCACTAAAAAATAGTGTCTATCTGTTTCTGTCTGGAAAAAAAAAATGCATTGCCTACAGAAGGGGAATGTCTGCTGAACTATGACTGGCTTAATGACCTGACATTTTTGGTGGACATCACGTCTCTTTTAAACTCTTTAAATGCGAGGATCCAGGGAAAAAACAAACTATTCACAAAATTGTGCGATGACATTTCTTCATTTAAAATGAGACTACGACTGTTTGTCAGACAGCTGACTGAAGGGACTTTAGAGGCATTTCCAACTTGTGGTTGAAAAGAAATATGACTTGTTACAGTACAAAGTAAAAGTTGAAAGTCTTCTGGATATTTTTCAGTCGAGATTTCAAGAGTTCACAATAGAGGAGGTTAATGTTGCCCTCTTCATAAATCTGTTCTTATTTCCTAATGCCGAGCTCTGTCAATTACAGCAAAGCCTTCAGCACGAAGTAATTGATTTGAAATGCAATTCTGCACTGAGATGTAGGTTTCTGGAGCTGCCTGCTTCACCTTCAGCTAATCATATGATTTCATTCTGGCGACTACTGCCTGTCAAACAATTTGAACACTTGTGTTCATTCGCCTAGAGATACATTTGTCATTTTGGTTCGACTTACAGAAGCGAGCATTTTCCGCAGTGACCGTTATAAAAAAAAACAAACCAAGCAACGCTCCAGACTCCCCGACAGTAGCCTAGCTGCAATTATGACTTTGGGTACGACAGATTTGTGCCCAGACATTGATTAACCGGCATCTGAACTTAAGTAACTGGTTATGAAGAACAGTTACAATTGTAAATTAATGACATTAATAGCGATTTTCGAAACTGATGTAAAATTTATTGTTAAATGAACTTTTGATTTTAAACCAAAAACTGCCCGCAGTGTAGTACTGACACTGACTGCTTTTAAAGTTTTAGAATTTTGTTGATGAAAGTTAAGAATGATATTGCACGACTTTTATAATTTTATAACATTGTGGCCTGCTTAACTACCGAAAATAGTAGATATTGCCCTCTGCTTGAAAAGCTTGGGAACCACTATTGTAGGCAGACTTGGGACAGTCAAAGGCTAAGGAATACAAGCTTGAAAGAATGCTTATCAAAGTCAGATGTGCAGATCCACAGGCTTGACAAAACAATGCAACACATCTCACTTTTTGATGACGATGATGTCACTCAGGTTTTGGGGCCAATTCCAAATAACAAAATGTCAGGTAAAATAATGATTATATAGTGTTATTCTTGACAATTATCAAGTTGTTAAAATGAATTAATGTACAAATATAAAAAGCTGTGGCAGTGTTGTGGCTATTACAACGACTTATGAATACAATAATCTGAAGTTTAATTCTTAGTTTGTTAGGATTAGAATTGGGTTCCAATCCACATTGTGATAAATTATAAAAATTGACCTGACCTCCTGGATCAACCCAACCTAAAAAGTAAAATGGGTGCCAGGAAATGTCTTGGAGAGTAAAGGCAGTCAGTGTGATACCGACCGACTACATCCCCCAGAGAGTGCCACTTGGCAGATCAAAATATGGGGCTAACACCATATACCCAGTCACCTCATGGCATGTAACAGAGTCCTTCACTTACTACATACTTCAAGAAATGTGTTATACATATTATGTTATCTATTGTGTTTTTCTGTTAAGCATATTGGCACTTACCACAGCAGCGTAAAAGATATCAGCATAGTCATCCATCCAGACACTAGCCACCCTGGCCAGATTTCTCAGCACTGTTTGCTCTCTGTCTCCAGTGAAAGCATAAGGGAGTGAAGCGCGAAAAACGTGACCAACTCTTGAACAAGGCACAATTTCCACACTACCTCCACACATCCATGTCTGTTGAAATAACAAAACAACCAATTTGCTAACATTCATAATGATTACATCAATATCTAGATCATTATCGTCATCTAGTGCAAACTTCCACATTGAAGATTGAATTACTGAGTCTATACCACTTTCTGTCCAGTGTCTTTAAGATGCACTCAAGCAGAATGTTTCCTGTCATTCTCTTGACACCTGGAAAGTAAC
Organism: Cepaea hortensis; assembly: GCA_963921405.1. NCBI lineage: Eukaryota > Metazoa > Mollusca > Gastropoda > Stylommatophora > Helicidae > Cepaea > Cepaea hortensis. The sequence goes on along the minus strand of OY992877.1, from coordinate 167,918,742 downwards.
CCGGCCAACAAATGCTTAAAGAAGTCAGATGTGTTGACCGAAAGGTGCAATGCAGCTCTGCTGTAAACTGGCACAATGCAATTACATCTAAAACAACATTCCGGAGTAACGCAGAAGAAGAAGAAGAAGAAGAAGAAGAAGAAGAAGAAGAAGAAGAAGAAGAAGAGGAAGAAGTAGAAGAAGAAGAAGAAGAAGAAGAAGAAGAAGAAGAAGAAAAGAAGAAGAAGAAGAAGAAGTCTTGACATTTCCACCTCTATGTAACATTGTTTTCTTGCACACTGGCCCTCGATGCCTCTCTACAGCATATCCTTTATCACTTTCTATTGCAAGCTCTGCACCAAGGATGACTGGCTATTCTTCAAGTGTACCAATCAATGTGGCATGTTTGATTGTTCTTATTATGTTTAATCAGAGGTTACCAAAGAAATGTTACAAAAGATTAATATATTTACTTATTGTATATTTGGCCAGGAATATCAGTTGGTGGGTATAATGTAAACAGCCTGCATTAAGTTGATGACCTGGTTTTGGTTACTGAAAATGAAAGTTGGGGAAAAACAGAGAGGTGGAGAGACAGGTGGAGAGACAGGTGGAGAGACAGGTGGAGAGACAGGTGGAGAGACAGGTGGAGAGACAGGTGGAGAGACAGGTGGAGAGACAGGTGGAGAGACAGGTGGAGAGACAGGTAGAGAGACAGGTAGAGAGACAGGTAGAGAGACAGGTGGAGAGACAGGTGGAGAGACAGGTGGAGAGACAGGTAGAGAGACAGGTGGAGAGACAGGTGGAGAGACAGGTGGAGAGACAGGTAGAGAGACAGGTGGAGAGACAGGTGGAGAGACAGGTGGAGAGACAGGTGGAGAGACAGGTGGAGAGACAGGTAGAGAGACAGGTAGAGAGACAGGTAGAGAGACAGGTAGAGAGACAGGTGGAGAGACAGGTGGAGAGACATGTAGAGAGACAGGTAGAGAGACAGGTAGAGAGACAGGTGGAGAGACAGGTGGAGAGACAGGTAGAGAGACAGGTGGAGAGACAGGTGGAGAGACAGGTGGAGAAACAGGTAGAGAGACAGGTGGAGAGACAGGTGGAGAGACAGGTGGAGAGACAGGTGGAGAGACAGGTGGAGAGACAGGTGGAGAGACAGGTAGAGAGACAGGTGGAGAGACAGGTGGAGAGACAGGTGGAGAGACAGGTAGAGAGACAGGTGGAGAGACAGGTGGAGAGACAGGTGGAGAGACAGGTAGAGAGACAGGTGGAGAGACAGGTAGAGAGACAGGTGGAGAGACAGGTAGAGAGACAGGTGGAGAGACAGGTAGAGAGACAGGTGGAGAGACAGGTGGAGAGACAGGTGGAGTCCAAGAGAGAATATGCTGAACAGCTTGACGTCATGCCATGGAGGACAGGCAGGTGGGGACCAAGAGATAACATGCTGAAAATTTTGACATCATAACATGGAGGAACATCAGTATCAGAAATGATTGGCAGTACATGAGACAGATGGCTAAAGACAGACATGACTGCCAACAATACATAGCATGGACTTAATAAACAATGTAGATATGGCTTTATTTGGGAAACAAATGCAGATGATAGAAGATCACTCATAAAAACCATAAGGAAATGGCACATGAGATGTATGGGGAATATCGTCAGTAGAGGTGAAACAGAGAAATTAGCCTTATGTGGGAAAATACTAGCCTGAGGAAGGTAGAGAAAGATGTTTGCAGAAAGCTTAAACAACTAGGCAACAAATAATAACATAAGCAATATCAGCTTCACCAATGTCTGCTCCAGACCAGAACCTGGCCAAGCAGAAGACAAAACAACAAAACCCAATTAGTCAGTATACAACGTGCACTGGCATTTAGCTTAACTTGAAATTGTTAATGTGTTTCTTCACGTCTTAGAGTGTGACTAAGCTTTCCTTGGCAAAGGCGTTAGGACGAAGTTTGCAATCCTGCATAACGCATTTGGCAGCAGACCGCCTTACGTTGATTTTTATGATATAGTACGGGTGCCGGTCATGCAGAAAGCAATGGAAAATTACTGAATGTAAACTTGCCCAGTAATCACAAACAGCCAAAAAATGCTAGAGTTAACTGCTACGTCCTGTAAAGGATATGCAGCTAACTTAAAGCCATGAGAGCTTTTGATATTGTCTAATACTTTAAGATGTCTTCTTTATTCTATTGTCTAGAACAGTGGTTCTCAACCTTTTTGGCCCCCCTTTTGTATTTCCTCCATATAAACACACCCCCCCCCCCCCTTTCTGGGTTGAGAAGCACTGGTCAAGAATCTGTTCATTTGTCAGTTTTTCAATTCAGTTGGTTCTTGTCATTTTTTTTAATAACACCACATCTCACATTTCTTCATGGGTGTTTATGTTAATTTATTAACTTATTCTCTTTTATTTTTGTATTTGAGGTTGCATTGGGGCTCTTAACTTTATTTGTGTTTTCTGAAAACAATCTAGTACACCATTATTTTTCATGCTTACTTCCCTTGCATCAGCTATATTCTGCTTAAGTAGTCATAGAAACTCTTTGATAGATACACTATGAGGTTTGATTTTCATTTTTATAATCGTGCCTTACTGACACTAGGTAATACATAAAAACTTTCAACTGCAGGGTAATCTTTTAAGCTGTTGAAAAAACATGCGCAATAAATTGGCAAGTATTTAGTATTAGTTGGCACTCATAGAGGGGAATTCTCTTCTTCTTCTTCATCGTTCCGAGCCATTGAGGTTCTTTGCTGCAAATACAATCCGTCTCCATTCGTCTCTCTGGTGGACCTTCTCTTGCCAGTCGTTGATTCCAAGTGCTTGTAGGTCTGTACATGTATTATCTCTCCACCGCCTTCTTGGTCTACCTCGGGGTCTACGGTCATTTATTTTCTGAGTGTAAGCGAGTTTTGTTTCCCTATTATCTTCCATTCTTTCTATATGCCCCAGCCATTGTAGTCTATTAGCCTTCATGATACCAGTGATTAGCGGGGACTTAAACAGATCATAAATGTCTTTGTTACTTCTTCTTTTCCACTCTCCACTTTGTGTATCCCTAATGGGTCCAAAGATGCGTCTTAAAATTTTGTTCTCAAAGGTTTGTAACAAGGCTTCGTCTCCTTTCGTTGTACTCCAGGTTTCAGAGCCATACAGCACAACTGGTCTGATCAGTGTTTTGTATATTGTGATTTTGGTGTTACGAGATAGCGCCTTTGATTTTAGTAGATGTTGTAGTGCATAGTATATCTTATTTCCAGAGTTGATTCTAGTTTGTATTTCTTCCCTTATGATGTTGGAGCAGTTGAAGATCGTACCCAGGTATTTGTATGTTTCCGTTCTTTTAATGGTCATATTATCTATTTGTATGTGGCCAGAGTTTCTAGCCATTCCGTCTCTTGAAATTACCATATATTCTGTCTTATCTTGGTTGATAACCAGCCCCATCTGTTGGGCTTTTTCCTTTAAGTGAGTCAATATTTCCAATGTCTTTTGTTCACTTTGCCCTATAATATCTATATCATCTGCATAACCAAGCAGCTTGGATGTTCCTCCAATATCACATTCCTCCTTTACCTTCCTTACAACTTTCTCTAGAGCCAGATTGAAGAGTAGCGGCGATAGTGCATCACCCTGTTTCAAGCCAGATGTTATTTGGAAGGGGTCTGATTTCCTGCCTTTATATGTTACTATATTATAAGTATCTTCCATGCATAGTCTGGTCATGTTGATTAACTTCCTTGGTATTCCAAATTCCTGCATAGCATTCCATAGACTATTCCTATGGACACTATCATAAGCCTTTTTAAAATCCACAAAAATGTTATGGAGATCTCTTTTATATTCCCAATGTTTCTCGGCTATTTGTCGTAAGATAAATATCTGATCTATTGTTGATCTGTTTTGTCTAAAACCCGCCTGGTAGTCACCTAATATGTCTTCTGAATATGGTTTTAATCTATTTAGTAATACTGCGGATAGTATCTTATAATATATTATAATATATAGTATATTATAGAGGGGAATGCGATAGTAAAAATTAGTGAGCACTAGATTATATTCTTTTTTAAACTGAAATCCATAAGCACACTAGGATTCAACCTGCCATCTTCAAATAATGATCGTGCCTCCGAATGACGCAGTGTCTTTTGAATCTATCAATGTGGACTTTAAACAAATAGACCAGTTTCCAGGTCCACCCAGCCTAAACTGGGACCAAGAAATGTCCTAGGATGTAACATCAGCCAGCAGGATACTGATCACATTACCCATGGAGTGCCCATAGGTCTTCACAAATATGGGGCAAGAATGATAGGTCAACACAAATATGGGACAAGAATGATAGGTCAACACAAATATGGGACAAGAATGATAGGTCAGCACAATTATGGGACAAGATTCATAGGTCAACACAAATATGGGACAAGAATTATAGGTCAATACAAATATGGGACAAGAATAATAGATCAACACAAATATGGGACAAGAATCATAGGTCAACACAAATATGGGACAAGAACCATAGGTCAACACAAATATGGGACAAGAATCATAGGTCAACACAAATATAGGACAAGAATAATAGTTCAACACAAATATGGGACAAGAATCATAGGTCAACACAAATATGGGACAAGAATCTAGGTCAACACAAATATGGGACAAGAATAATAGGTCAACACAAATATGGGACAAGAATCATAGATCAATACAATTATGGGACAAGAATTATAGGTCAACACAAATATGGGACAAGAATAATAGGTCAACACAAATATGGGACAAGAATCATAGGTCAACACAAATATGGGACAAGAATAATAGTTCAATACAAATATGGGACAAGAATAATAGGTCAACACAAATATGGTACAAGAATCATAGGTCAACACAAATATGGGACAAGAATAATAGTTCAACACAATTATGGGGCAAGAATGATAGATCAACACAATTATGGGGCAAGATTCATAGCCCAACACAAATATGGGACAAGAACTATATGCTCTATACGCCTGATGACATGTTTAAGTAACTTTTACATTAAAATTCATTTATGCTCTTCTTGATTATTACTCTGTATGTATTACGCCAAATCCATTCCTATTATAACAACTATAATGGTGTAATTATGGAAGAAATATTACAAAATATTTTAGGGGTCATTCTGGCTAACCTAGTTTTCTTGCTATCTGTTATAATATCTTGAGTGATAAATAAAAGAATGAAATAATAAATATACCTTAAATGAGAGTTCAAAGTTTTCACCTCCCCAGATGTTAAACTGAGGGTCGTAGCTGCCCATAGACATGAAATAGTCCCGACGCACTGCAAACAATCCTCCACTTATCACAGGTGTGCTGTGGAATGATTTTAAAAGGCACAGTTGAATACACACACACACATGTCCAATGGCTAATAAATTCTGAAAAGCACATTCAGTGTGAAACATTTATTCGTGTTCACAATCATGGTCAGAGATTGCTTCACATTTACAGCTGACGTTAAATACTAGATGACAGTAGAGCATACATTGACTCACATATATATCTGCTGTTAAATACTAGATGACAGTAGAGCATACATTGACTCACATATATATCTGCTGTTAAATACTAAAAAAATGTTTTGCATATCCTTTACAAGACATCGCTGTCAACATCAGCATCTTTCAGCTGATTGTTGATTTCTTGGCAAGATTACGCTCAGTAGTTTGCCGTTGCTTTCTGGGTGGCTGGCTCACATACCTCGTAAGTTACCGACACGATTCGAACCACTGCTGATTCTCACCGTCGTCACATTACTTACGTGAGTATACAAAATTACGGAGAAAAGTAGCTAACCTCTAGGCCAGGAAGTCGGCTGTTAAATACTAGACAACATAGTAGAGCATACATTGACTGTGAAATACTAGATAACACAGCAGAATTAATGAGTGGGTGTCAGACATTGACCACTTGGGCTGCTAATACTTGTCAAAAACTGTCATTTAAACCGTCGTTTACTGCCAATATAGTACCTTGCGGTGTATGGCAGAGGGGTCTTTGAGCCTGAAGAATAAAGGCCGCCTGGCTAGTGCAGTCACCGCGAACTGTGCAGGTTAGGATTTTCTTTTTGCCCCCGACAGAAAAAAATCCCACACCTTACCGAGGGATCGAACCCGGGTCTCCCGAAAGAGATTCCGGCGTTCTAGCCACTCGGCCAGCCGCTCCTCAAAATTAAGTTGCATGTCCTTCACAAGATGTAGCAGTCAACCCCAGCATTTTCGCTGGTGGTGATTCCTGGGCAAATGTTACGTTCAGTAATTTGCCATTGCTTCCTCAACGACCGGCTCCTATACCTTTGTCGAAACAACCAGCACCGCTGTGTTTCGAATTCGGGTATACGGGCTCACAAACCGCGTTCGCAAGCCCTTAGCCACAGAAATCCATCAATCTCCTGTGTCATTCTGGCCAAGCAGAAAGACCTGCTCATTGTAACTATCCGATTCAAACTTGTTCCAGCCAAAGGAAATAAAATGTTAGCTGTATCTTTCATACAAGAAATTGACCTAAAAATCACCCCCATGTGCCGCATAGAGCGGGGGGGGGGGGGGGGGGCGCCGCACCCGCAGCAAAGAGTGATACAGCACATTCTTCCTTTAAGATAAGAGTTTTGCATCCTAAAAAGCTTCACTACACTCCTTCCTCAAACATTTTGAGGCCATTTGGATCAGCAGGATTGGTCATTGTTCTTTAGTCTTCTTTCCGAAAATGTTTATGTCAAGCAAAAATAGTGTTCATAAACCCACTTATTATTCTTGTCACTTTGTTTCTTTCTGTCTTTTTCCTTTTGCAAATTTACATTTATTATCACCATGATAATGTTGTAAATGTGTACATATAGAAACATGTCACCACACTCCTGCCTACACGTCAGCACTCAGCACCCCCGCACTCACCAACTCAACACTTAGGTTTAACTGACAATTGTAAGTAATGCACCCACTACCCGGTCATCTACCCAAGGAAGTTTTATAGCTGCCCTCTCACCATACCGGCCGCCCACATAGATGTATTTTTAACAAAATTCAAATAAACGGCGTCATTTTTAGAGAACACGAAGAAACTAAGATGCAACACGATTAAACACAAGAGAAACGATTTTAAAAAGAAACAAATATGTAATGCATGTGTTTCAATATACAACGAATCGAACGTAACTACAATACATTGAATATTATGATAGATTTAGTGTATTTATGACTGCTAGTTGTAAAGTGCCCATTATGTAACCCGGCATTGCAAGTATAACTAATCCACAAATATGGAATGTTTAAAAAAAAAAAGGTAAAGGGAAATAATAATATTATCACTGCAAAGGGAAATAATTCTAACTTAATGTTTTGGTAAAGTATATTACAGTTTCTTATTTGTTTGTTTAAAACAGATAATTAATGTAAATTTTAACCGAAAAGATTTATATAATTTGACATAGTATGCAAATTGTCCAATATTTTTATGGTCTGGCTGTAAATTTACAGTAATTTTATTTCTTTGATAATATGCTAAAGCATAAGCTTTCTTGGTAATAATTAAACATTTATTTTTATTTACTATTATAACACAGACTTAACGTTCAAAGAAAGCAGATTTATTTGAAAGGTACAAGAGTGCCTACATAAATAATCAATGTTCTGAATGAAATACATTTACCTTTATGACGCATAGAGTCATACATTACAGAGAGCATCACTATTCCGAAGTAATGTAAATTGAAAACAGGTATTAATGGTGTTTGTAGCAGAGACTGTGTGTGGAGTTAGTACCATTGAGTAGTAAATTTATCGTGAGTTCATAGGTTTATTTGGGCGTGGACGTTAAAATATTTACCATAATGTTAAATATGAAGATACTATTTATACGTTTCCATAGTGTTAAATTAAATTTTAAGAAATATTGAAATATTTCTAGTTTTCATAATGTTAAAGTTTAAGACACATGTTTCCACGATTGTAATTTCAATTTAACGTTTCAATTTATTTATGCTCCAGGTGTGAATGAGAATACTTGGAGTGTGGATGAATTTCTATTAATTAAAAGATGTTGCATGCATGATAGCAGATGACCACTTCATCATCATCATCAACATCATCATCATCATCATCATCATCATTATCATCATCATGTAATGTGTAGGGCTGGGCATTGTTTTTACTATGCCATGGATGCAATATTATCATACGTGTTTATGAATGTATTTGTTCTATTCTCAAATGTAAAGGAAAACACGCAATGCACCTTGTAAATGCAAACTGTTTTGTATTTTTTTAATTTAAAAAAAAAAAAACCTCAACAAAAAAGAAGAAACACACACACACACACGATGTGCCAATTTAAAAAAAAAATAATAATAATGATAATCAGTCAATCTATCAATGTCATCTTTATAGGGAAGTGCGTCACAAACGGTTCAACGTCATCATATGCTTTGCCGATAAGCATCCGGGTTCGCCATTTCACACGATCGTCAGAGTCCCCCATTAGGTATGCGTCCTTGTCTCTAAACTGATTCCATCCAAAGTTAACGGTCTCAATTATTCGCTGACTTGGGAAATTTGACAGACAGGTATCCTCAATCGAGACAGCTTGGTTTCAAAATCATGACTATGTCTGGTGGTATCATGGATCACGAGGAGGGCAGAAGAAAGCAAGCAGGAGGAACAATTCTGGGATTCTTCTCTTAATGGCAGTGAAACGGTTTCTATCTATCCGTAGGGAGGCTTTTTTCCCTAATAATTTTTGCCAAGGCAGTGACTCTATAGCCTACTCTTTATGATATCCAACTGCCGTGACTGATTTAAAGTGAACAGCTAAGAGACTCGGTGCGCTGAAGATCATGGCAGCAATGCGCGCATGGAGCATAGAATGTTGTTCACGATCTATCAACATCTCATTTACTCGGTGGTTGAGCATGGATTGAGACAGCTCATGGTGTCAGAGAGTCAGTTGGTGAACCGGAGCGCATGCTGAATGAAGGTGTGAGGGTGATGCTGGCATGTACGGGGGCCGCGCCCGCGGTGTGTATGCGATACATACTAGCTGTGCCCACGATTGCTGACAGGTGCTAGGTGCTGCCAGCTCGAAAGTGTCTCCAGGTGGCTGTGGATGAGGAGCACCCCTTGCGTAAGACTTTCTACACAGTCAAAAGCTACAGGCCGATCAGGGGAGGGTCGTGGATGGCTAGGGCGCAGGACGCAGTCGGAGAACACACAGCACGCGCATGTAATGGTTGTTGCGGACTCGTAAAGTGTGATGAGAGGGGTGTCCCTTCAGCAACAAAAAGTAGAAAGCACATGTTCGATTCTCCCCTTCCCACCCAGGGCGTGCTGGTGTGGTGGGCTGCGGGGAGGGGGGGGGGTGGACAGATTGGCTGGGTCTACCCCCGTGGTGGGGTGTTAGTGCATGATAAAGTAGATGTGGTCCATCCTAACCCTTAGGAATCGCTTGGAGAAACGGTGCTGCAGGGAGTGACCAGAGGATATTGCCGACATTCAAAACTCCGAGGAAAGGCCAGACGGCCATATAATCAGACTGCTACTGACATCATTATTATTGGGCCTCTTCACTGGTTGTTGCAAAAGGGGACGGAGCAATTATGGAAATGGGCACCCACGGCGGTGTCGCTAAAGATGGGTAGATAAACCACAATGTAGTTATTAGCCGGAGGGTCGATATACCACAATGTAGTTATCACCCGGACCGGAAATGTCCAAAATGGAACCTCTCATGGCAAGTGATAACAACGACGGCTTGTGGGAGTACGACGTCCGGCAGGACCGCGTCCCTCAGCAGAGACTAGGGCTAGAATAGAAAGAAGTAAACCCGTAATAGAGTTAGTCCAGAGGAAGAGCTGGCTTCCGATAATCTAAAATTCAGATCTCATCTAAGTTGCCAAGATGGTACGCAAGCACGTGTTAGATGCTCTCAATGCTATTTCCAAGGCTGAAGAGCGTGGCAAACGCCAGGCCTTCGCTGAGTCCTGTTGCCAAAGACATCGGAAAAGATTCTTACTATTATGGTGAAGTTTGGCTACATTGGGGAGTTCTACAGACTGATTATCGCAGTGTTGGCAAGCAAGATTATTGTTAACCTGTTCGGAAGATTAAATCAGTGTGATGTTGTCAACCCCAGATTTGACGTGTCTTTCCGGGACTTTGAACAGTGGACAACCATGGGAGATCATCACACACCTAGAGATCTTAGAGAGGATGCTTTTGTTGTTACGACTGCATCTGATGGTATTATAAATTATGGAGAGACCAGAAGAAAACATTTAGGAGAAAAATATGGGAATCGTCTTTTAATACTAGTCAAACATTCAGCACAACAATAAACACTAACTTGGTAATAAAAAAAATAATTAAATAAACTAAATTATATTTAAATTTCATATTGAAAATAAAATTTAGAAAGTCCTGGTTATTTACATATATTATCTACACGTCAAATGAGACTTACGCCACTTTCCTGTGGTCGGATCAACATAATCTAAGTAGCTTTTGTATATTTTTGGCGTCATTATATCAACATCTTTTATTGCTTGTGTGCTGACGAAGCCAAGCCGAAACGTCCATTTTGTCACTGGTGGTTGTGTTTTAGTACAGCTAACCTTTTCCGCTTCTCGTTTTCGTTGATTTACGCGTTGTAGTTATTTAATTGGTAATTCAACACTATTCATCGTTATTTACTTAGCGGTTTATTTAGCAATGCGGTTTGCACATAACAACTGTGAACACAGAAATAATAGATACGTTATAAATAAAACACATGACATACGAAAACGAGACGCCAGGAGGATAATGCGACGGACAATATTACAACATAGAAATAGGTTCAATACAAAAGAAGATATCTGGAGAAAACATTAAGGAAAAAATACAAATACAGTGAAGGAAATTCTCACAGAATAGGTTGCGTTTCCAGCAGTATTTCGCTTCCTCCCGTGGCCGCCCTCCAACCAAATTCCAGTCGCCATGTGAAGCCACCCTGTAGCCGGGCGGGGGACCGCTTGTACTGAAAGTTTTCCGATTTGATTGTGTCGATGTATGGACTCACCACCTGAGAAAACAGGCAGAAGTGCTGAGTGAGCGGAGAAAACATGCCAAAATATATGACTCTGGCAAGCGTTAATTCTGACTGAAATCAACGCGCTTACTTCCCTTAACTCTTTGTTATTAGAACGCTACTTAACTGATTCAGTGCCACACAAAGAGTAGGTGTGGACCAAACAAGGCACACAATAAAATGTACAAGCAGAGTGTATTTTTAATGACTGTGGGGTTTTTGAAAATATTGCCGTTCTAAGTTTTGTATTCACCTTTTATGTTGCATGAACTCCACAGAGGGTGAATACAAAACTTGGACCGGCAATATTTTCAGACACTGCCCAGTCATTAAAAATACACAGTATATTACAATTACAATGTAAATATTTATTCTCTGAGCATGAAAATTGCGGAAGACACTGCGAAACGAAACAAATAACACTATTCTAGTATGACGATATGTCGTCCTCCTTCTGTTCACATTTAGCGATATATTTATTATCTTTCGGAGCTGAGTCAGTTAAGCAGAAGTCGTTCTTAGAAAGAGACGGCAATCGTATATTATCTGAAGAATGTAAAGAAACGTTTGAAGAATGTAAAGAACAACAAGGGGGTGGGGGTGAGAACAATGAAATTAAAATGTACAAAATGTGAGTATCCCAGGCTGTGCGACTCATAGATATCAAAGGAGAATCTCAGCACAGGGTATGAACTCTGTAGCTTCGTGAGAACTACAAATGTGCGTTATGTCACAAACACACCGTACTTGGTTTGTAAATAGATTTTGAAAATGTGAAATGTATCCTGGGCTGCAGCTACTCGGCTTAATCTTGTGGATGTCCATCTACTGCAGAATCTTTCAAGTGCGAATGTGCACATCAGTCTTAATACTTCGCCCGTACCCGTGAAGGCTAGGCCTCCTATCAACTACCCCAGAATCACAGGTAGAAAGTTAGGGGGCGGGATTTGGAACATACGAGCCTCAGATTTCTAATTATGTAAAACCCACACAGCCATTCCCACCCCAAATAGTTGGCTAACCAGAGCTATCTTCCAGCCATTCCCATCCCAAATGATTGACTAACCAGAGCTATCTTATAGCCATTCGCACCCCAAATAGTTGACTAACCAGAGCTATCTTACAGCCATTCGCACCCCAAATAGTTGACTAACCAGAGCTATCTTACAGCCATTCGCACCCCAAATAGTTGGCTTACCAGAGCTATCTTACAGCCATTCGCACCACAAATAGTTGACTAACCAGAGCTATCTTACAGCCATTCGCACCCCAAATAGTTGGCTTACCAGAGCTATCTTACAGCTATTCGCACACCAAATAGTTGACTAACCAGAGCTATCTTACAGCCATTCGCACCCAAAATAGTTGACTAACCAGAGCTATCTTACAGCCATTCGCACCCCAAATAGTTGACTAACTAGAGCTATCTTATAGCTATTTGCACCCCAACTAGTTGGCTAACCAGAGCTATCTTACAGCCATTCGCACCCCAAATAGTTGACTAACCAGAGCTATCTTACAGCCATTCGCACCCCAAATAGTTGACTAACCAGAGCTATCTTATAGCCATTCGCACCCCAAATATTTGACTAACCAGAGCTATCTTACAGCCATTCGCACCCCAAATAGTTGACTAACCAGAGCTATCTTACAGCCATTCGCACCCCAAATAGTTGAATAACCAGAGTTATCTTACAGCCATTCGCACCCCAAATAGTTGGCTAACCAGAGCTATCTTACAGCCATTCGCACCCCAAATAGTTGGCTAACCAGAGCTATCTTACAGCCATTCGCACCCCAAATAGTTGGCTAACCAGAGCTATCTTACAGCCATTCGCACCCCAAATAGTTGGCTAACCAGAGCTATCTTACAGCCATTCGCACCCCAAATAGTTGACTAACCAGAGCTATCTTACAGCCATTCGCACCCCAAATAGTTGGTTTACAAGAGATATCTTAACAGCCATTCGCACCCCAAATAGTTGGCTAACCAGAGCTATCTTACAAAAGGACCCTCTTCCATGTCCTTAGGGGCATTGGAAATATGGTGCTAACTCGATGTTTGAATAGAGCTCTCGGCACGTAATGGGTGATGTGGTCAATCCATCCATCATGTGCCATGCCGATAAGCGTGGGCGGTCATGTTTTGCAATCTCACTCGATCACCAGAGTCGTGGATCAGCTCCGTGTTTCTGTCTCGACCATGCCACGTGGCTAAGTCATCCAGGTATTTACTTCTTGGTCTCTTCCCTTCAATCTTGCCAGTTGTCACCAAGTTCTCCAATTCATTTCTTCTCATAACATGCCCAAAACATTTTGACTGTCTACGCCTAGTTTAGTTTAGTTTAGTCGTTGGATCAACATCACGGCACTCGTTTAACCCATAAGTGCTCCGTTTTCCTCCTAACTCAAACCTGAGTCTGGAGAAACTCAGCTCAATGCACGAACTCCGTTGCATCGGTGAGGATCCTGAAATGCTTTGGGTAGATTTTTAACTTGAAATTTTGCCCGGGCAGCGCCGTTAGGCTACTCTTTTTCGATTTCCAACTGCCAAGGGATTTTTTACGTGCGCAACAATACACACGGGCGTCCGATCTTACTACCCAGAGACCAGGGGAAATTTTATTACTGGAAGTCCAGGTGGATTTTTTAAATAAATCCCGGTCCTCACTGGGGCCTGAACCCAGGACCTCTAGCACCCGAGGCGGACACCATACCTCGAGACCACTCAGCCCCCCTCTACGCCTGTCTCTAATCAGTTTACGATCTTCATTTGTGGTCAATATCACATCGATACTTCCTAGAACATTTCCTAGCACCCACTTTAAACTGGGTCGAGCGGGACAATTAAAATAAAAATTATCCCAGAGAATTATCATATAGCATGCAACAAAGCTTTCAGTTACTACTTTTTCATTGTAGTCAACCTCCTCATCCATCTCTACTACTACCACAGCCATCTCACTACTACTAATAATGCCCTATAAATATTACTACTACTACTACTGCTAATACTACTACTACTACTACTACTACTACTACTACTACTACTACTACTACTACTACTGCTGCTGCTGTTGCTGCTGCTGATGCCGCAGCCGGGGCCGCCGCCTCCGCTGCCGCCGCACTACTACTACTACTACTACTACTACTACTACTACTACTACTACTACTACTACTACTACTACTACTACTACTACTACTGCTGCTGTTGCTGCTGCTGATGCCGCAGCCGGGGCCGCCGCCTCCGCTGCCGCCGCTACTACTACTACTACTACTACTACTACTACTACTACTACTACTACTACTACTACTACTACTACTACTACTACTACTACTACTATCACTCCTGTTACAATATTATAAATGAATACTAAAAATAACACAAACGGTGTGAATGCTTTATATTTATCTTTTTTTTTTCTATCATCTATCAGCTAAATTCTTTCCAATTTACTTTACAAACATTCACCACAAGCAGCATAGCTAACAGCACGTTACGACAATGAGCTTGACAACAGCACCCCTTTCAGGCAATTCAACATTTATTTTCTAGTTGTCATAACGTGCCTGAAGCTAATAGTCTCAGCTGTAACATGTCTGCTCTTACCTTCCGGGGATTTTGGGACAGGCTGAATAGAAGTGGCTCCAACCATCCAACGTTGCATTCGCAATGCGCGTCCAAAAACACCAGGACTTCTGAAGTAGCTACACGGGATCCTGGAACAAAAACATGTTTGAATCGAGTGTGTTATGTGTTTCGTGTTTGTGTATAGTAGGATTCATTAGCCAGATTCAATGAGAGATTAGGGTAATCTTCCCAGTCCCGCAGATGCAATGTAACAGAGTATACTGAAGGGAGTAAGTGTAGACAGTACTAAATTAATCAGAATGACATAGCAATGTATGAGAGGGAGGGGGGGGGGGGTGAGAGGGAGAGAGAGTGAGAGAGAGAGAGAAAATGAGAGAGGTTAGAAGAAGAGAGAATGAGATAGCGAGAGTGAAAAAAAAGCGTTACAAATCGAGGAAAAGGGAGAGCGAATATTAGAAAGATAGAGAATGAGAGAGAGAGAGAGAGAGAGAGAGAGAGAGAGAGAGAGAGAGAGAGAGAGAGAGAGAGAGAGATTTAGAAAGCGATAGAATGAGAGGGTGATATAGTTATACACAGAGAGAAGAATTAGAAAGAGGGAGAGAATGTGTCAGCTTGTGTGTGTGTGTGTGTGTGTGTGTGTGTAAGATAGAGTGAGAGAGAGAGAGAGAGATGGCGAGGGGGGGGGGAGAGATAGCGTTAGAAAGATGAGAGAACATGTGAGAAAAAGACAGAGAGAAAATGAGAGTGAAAGTTATAAAGTGAGAGAACGAGAGAGAGAGAGAGAGAGAGAGAAGAGAGAGAGAGAGAGAGAGAGAGAGAGAGAGAGAGAGAGAGAGAGAGGAGAGCGAGCGAGAGGGAGAGCGAGAGAAAATGAGAGAAGGAAATAGATACAATAAGAAAGAGGGAAAGACAGAATGAGACAGAGGGTGTGTCTAATAGAGACGGTGGGGGTGGGGGGAGGAGGGGGGATAGGCAAACTGATATATGGATGGACTGATGAACGGAAGAGAGAGAGAGAGAGAGAGAGAGAGAGAGAGAGAGAGAGAGAGAGAGAGAGAGAGAGAGAGAGATTATAATTTGTTCAGAGTGGCTTGTGATATTAATGGTGGCCTGGTGCTTGGCAAATGAAGCCACTCTCGGCATCATTCATTGTCTATTTTATTCAGCATTCTAGTGGCATATTGAAGGTTCGGCTGTCCTTTTCCGTTCTATAACGAGCATTATTTATTGTTATGATCATGATTATTGCGTCCATACAGGTTTTTTATTGTTGCGCTGACAACGTTAAAAGCTCACACAAACGCAACCACCCGACCAGGAACGTCCCGCCTATTTACAGTAGCAGTTATTCCAGCCACCGCAGGAAAACTGTGTGTGAGCATGTGGGTTTGTGCGAATGTCCGTGTGTGTGCGTGTGTGTGTCTGCGTGCGCGTGCTTGCTTGCGTGCGTGTGTGACTATATATGTGTGTCCGTGTGTGCGTGTGTCAGTGTGAGTATGTTTGTGTATGTGTGTCTGTGTATGTGTGTCTGTGTATGTGTGCGTATGTGTCTATGTGTGTGTGTCTATATGTGTGTGTATCTATGTGTGTGTGTGTGAGTGTGTGTGTCAGTGCATGTCCTTGTGTGTGTCCGTGTGTGAGTGTGTGTGTGTGTGTCCGTGTGTGGGTGCTAGTGTACATGTCCAGATTTGTGTGTGTCCCTTTCTGTGTACGTAAGCGTGCGTCTGTGCGTGCGTGAGTGTGTGCAGGGAGTGAGTGAGGGATAGAATGAGAGAGAATGAGTGTGAGAGAGAATGAAAGAGAGAGTGAGTGAGTGAGTGAGAGAGAGAGAGAGAGAGAGAGAGAGAGAGAGAGAGAGAGAGAGAGAGAGAGAGAGAGAGAGAGAATGTAAGAATGTATCTTCCACTTCTAAGAGTTGTCATTAAGAATTCCAGATACAGCCCTGTCTAGTCGTTTAACCACGAACTTAAAACACGAGCTGAAACCCGAGGCAGACGACCGATATAATGGGATCTACGGGCTCTTAATTACGCGCCAGAGCCATTCCCAGAGCGCGGAGAACCATGCGAACGTCTTTCTTTGCTTACATGGGAACAATTTTTGATTGAGGAAAACGTAAAGCAAATATTCCACCGCCACATTTGCATTTCTGTTTAATCATCTTAATTTCTCTAAACCCTCGACTAAGTCGGAGAATCGATCTTCTTTGTGAATATATTGGATCTTATCTTGAATATATTGGATCTTATCTTGAATATATTGGATCTTATCTTGAATATATTGAACCCTGTCTTGAATATATTGGATCTTTTATTGAATATATTGAACCTTATCTAGAAATTGTTGGATCTTAAATTGAATATATTGGACTTTATCTTGAGTATATATACACCTCGATATATTCAGTATAAGGTCCAATAGTTTCAAGAAATGTCCAATATATTCAAGATAGAAGCTAGTTACGTATCCTTTACAGGACGTCGCAGTCAACCCCAGTATGTTGTTTATTAGCTGTTTCTGATCTTATCTTGAAAATATTTGATCATATCTTGAATATATTGAACCATATCTTGAACATTTT
The DNA here is from genome assembly GCA_963921405.1 of Cepaea hortensis. Lineage (NCBI taxonomy): Eukaryota > Metazoa > Mollusca > Gastropoda > Stylommatophora > Helicidae > Cepaea > Cepaea hortensis. The sequence continues at coordinate 167,901,466 of OY992877.1, read as the reverse complement.
GGAGCTTTTCTTCAATATATTGGATCTTTTCTTGAATATATTGGATCTTCTCTTCAATATATTGGATCTTATCTTGTATATATTGAACTTTATCTTGAATATTCTGGACTTTATCTAGAATATATTTGATGTTATCTTGAATATATTGAACCTTATCTTGAATATATTGGACCTTAATTTGAATTCCGGATCCGAGGCTAATGAGTCACGGACGCAGTTCGTAATCCCGCATACCGCGTTCGAAATACAGCTGCAGGTGATTTGGCAGCAGACCGTTTTGAGTTTAAAAAAATAAAATAAAATAGTATGGTTGCAGATCGTTCAGAAAGCAATTGCAAACTACGGAACGTATACTTGCCAAGAGATCACAAACAGCTAAACAAACATGCTGGGGTTGACTGCGACGTCCTGTAAAGGATATGTAACTATCTTCTATTTTGAATATATTGGACCTTTCTTGAAACTATTGGACCTTATATTGAATATATTGAGGGAAAGGACATGTTTTGGGCACGTAAAACGACATAAATATCTGGAAAAGACGGTTCCAAATGTTGCTGTTATGTAACCTGGGCGCAGACTAGGGGTGGGCGCCCAACCTTGCATAAATACCCCAATGGCTCGTGCATTCATCACCTCTGCAGCAAAAGTCCAACGCCTGGCCTTCACAATGCGGAACTGTTTTAACTAACAGGAGAAGGGGCGGCGGCGAGTCTCTGGCGCCGAAAAACTACCAGTACGCTCTAGATGTGTATGCACGCACATGCATACGCAGACACATGTATGCGCGCCTACACATCTAAACTCGAGTAAGACCACAGTCTGTTCTAGCAAAGGAAAGGTGCTGAAGACGGAGGCAACCAGCCAGGAGGTGCACCACAGAAATCAGGATGCCACGCAATTACGCCATGAAATATGTCGATTACGGTGTCAGTTATGGTGCTCGCTCTGGTTTAGACCACGAGGCAGGTGCAGTGCCGGGCCTTATGCCTCAAAAGGGTCCAGTCACAGCTACTGGAGGTCCTTCATAGATGTCATGTGAAGCCAGGGGACCTGAGAATAGAGCGTCTGACCATTTTCAAACAAAGACTAAAAATAATGCACTGAAATGCGGGGTGGGGGAAGGGGGGGGGTGGTCAGCAACAAAAATAGAACTAGAAAACATCTTGGACCAAGAAGAATTAAGCGTATGTTGCTTGCAAGAAACTCACCTCAACGAAAATATAGCCTTCAAAATCAGAGGCTAACAGTGTTTCCGATCTGACCGAAAGGACAGGCGAAAGGGTGGGATGCTGACCCTTGTAAAAAATAACATCACTGCTTCCCAAATTGAAGTTTACATGGAAGGGGCTAAGTATCAGACACTTAAACATAAGACAGGCAATACAGACCTTAACTTTGTTGTTGCGTATCCCTTACGGGACGTTGTAGTCAACACCAGCATTTACAGCTGCTGTTGATGTACTAGGCAAGTGTTACGTTCAGTAGTTTGCCATTGCTTTCTGAACGACCGGCCCCTATACCTTTTGCGAAAAAACCAGCACAGCTGTGTTTCGAACCCGGGTATACGGGCTCACAAACCGCGTTCGCAAGCCCTTAGCCACAGAGACCGGCAATACAGACCTACATCTGATAAATTACTACTGTCCAAGTGACCGCCCACAGGCACTTGACACACTACCATTTACATTAATAAAAATGATTGTGTGTGGCGATTTCAACAGCCACTCGCAGAGCTGGGTCTATGATCACATGGACCAGAGAGGGAAGAGACTGGAAGACTGGTAGGATGAGAATAGATTCATCTTGATTAACAATCCGTCTGACCCATATACGTTCTACTTGAGATCATGGCATACTACAACTACACCTGACCTGGCTTTTCATTCACCAGATCTGGAGTGGAACATTAAACGAATTGTTGGGAAACAGCTTGGTGGCAGTGACCATCGGTCATTCTTCTAATTGTAGAAAATGAGCTTGTAAGTGAAAACAGCACCCTCTCGAGGTGGAACTACAAGAAAGCAGACTGGGCAATGTACAAGCATCGCACCAGCATACTGGTTAGACACCTGAACACTGAGAAAGACATAAATAAAGTAGTTGAAGAGTTTGGGAAATACATACTATAGGCAGCACGAGAAACAGTACCAAGAGGAGCCCGTAAACAATATAAACCCTACTCAAGTAGTGAACTGGAGCAGTTGCATAATAATGTGGAAGTGTGTAGAAAGTAAGCAGAGGCCAAACCCAGCCAAGAGCACCACAATAAATACCAGCACGCAAAAGCCTAATTTCACAGGGCCAAGCTGCAGGCTAGACGGAAAAGCTGGTAGGAGAAAACAGAGTCACTGAACTTTGAAAGAGACACAAGGAAGTTGTGGAAGCTAATAAAACAACTTAACGATGAGGGCACAGGGAGAGACTAAATAATTGCACTTCATAAAGATGGAAACATCTTAACAGGAAAGCAAGCAGCTGACCATTTTGCGGACTCATTCGCACAAGATAACAATATCGAAATTAGTCCAGAGAAAATGCAAGACAGAATGAAATACTACATGAGGTTCTGGAGGCACCTATCACAATCAGCGAACTGGTGCTAGCCATATCAAAACTGACAATG